>VZTJ01003241.1:1045885-1064333 GCA_013397795.1 Orthonyx spaldingii
TTTTTTTTGTGAGTTCCCTTTTCTATTCAGGGAATAAATGTGCATGGGCTAATCTCAGAAATGAAAACACATTCATACAGCTGCCTTCACATTGCCAAGTATTTGGAAAGAAGCAGGAAGGGCACTGATCCCACAGATAATAAACTGCCTGGGACAAAAAGGAATTGCATAATTTTTGAGCAAAATTGTGTTCATCACAATACAGAACTGTGGGCTGTACATCCTTATTTTCTTTCTGTAATGTTAGTGTAATTGCATTCAGTGTGCAAGAGCACATTGAAGTGGCTTTTCTTAACTGGTGGTTGCAGCTTCTAAAAGGTACCCATGGGGCGTGGTTACAAGGATCCCTGGTGCAACCTCTGCTGGTAATCTTAGCAAGGAATTGCAGGATCCTGGCCTTAGGATTCAAAGCACTGGCCAGAGGGATTAGAAGGGTGAATTCAAGGGATTTATTGTGGATAAAAGCATATTCATGCTGTGATTGTTTCAGTCCTCAAAGAACTGAATGGGGTGGGTAAGTCAGCAGGCAGGATTAGCAGCTTCTCTCCCCCTGGTGAGACGCATGGTGCAGGTGTTTTGCCTGGTGCAAAGATTTCCAATAGGAGTCTCTCACACTGTTAACCATTATCTTATAAAATTACTACCTTGCACCTCAGAAGTGACAACTGCAAAGGTTAATGAGTTAATTCTCTGGGCCCACTGCTTCCACCTCACCCTGTCACACCAGGAAGCTGAGTGTCCTTCACTATGTTCTTCGCTGGAGGTGGGAAGTCCTCAACATACATCTGCCACACAGGGAATTCTGTTCCCTTGGCCGGGTTTGCAGCAGGCATCAAACCAGAAGCACCTTCCTGCTATTTCCAGCTGTTGCACTTCCAGTTTGAGGGAATCACCTGCAGGTAGCTTTTTGGCCCAAAGAGCTGTTACACTGAAGCTGTGCTAGCCCTCAACTAGGAATTTAATTTGGCTTTTCTGAAGATCCTCTCTCCTTAGAAGAAAGAAGATTTCAAATAAGTGTTTTCCTTGTGGCAGCTGTAATAAGACTATGTGGGAGAGAATCAAAGGTGTCATTAAATATTTAGACACCTTGAAGAACTGTAGTGGTGGAGTCTCCTTTGACTTACAGAGACATGCCTGAAGTACCCAGGGGTTGTAAGAAATCATCCCAGCACAGCTGTAAATAGCAGCTCCAACTCACAGATACACAAACCATATTTGTAGAGTTAAAAGTACTTCCTCTTTTGGCATGGAAGTGTGTCCCCCCCATACATCCTTGTGGCTAAAGCTAAACAGATACCCAACGAGTGAAATTAAATCAAAAGTTTTCATTTGTGAGCTATGAAGTAAAAATAAAGAACCCAGGACCCAGAGATATATGACAATTCTGGATAGGAACTGGTTGACAAGGGGTAGAACTTAGACCCATTTCAGACGCGTTTTAAAGTGGATCTTCAAATACAATAAATTCTAATCAACTATCAGCATAGAATGACTGTGTCCATCCCACAGCACTGATTTTAACACAAAGTCAAACAGAAGCATGAGAACTCTTGTAAAGCCACATATATCTTTATTCTCCACCCAGGCCAGCAAGGATGGGAAAAGGGAATGCAATTAAAAATAACAATCAGCAAACACACAGTATCTTTACATAAAAAAAACATCCAGACTAGAGCAGCCAGAAACACACTCAACAATCAGAACAACTGGAATTCCCTGCAGATTGACAGTGGCACATAAGCAGAAATTACTTGTGAGTTTCTGAAAGCGGGGTAGAACAAGACAAAAACTTGTGCTTTTTTTCCTATTACAGCAATTGCTAATGATTATATATTTTGCAACAGGCAAAGTGCTATAGAGGATAATGGGCAAGAGAGAAAGCTATCCAGAGTTTAGAGAAAAGTTTGAATGAAATCTTTACAAATAGCACCAGAACTAACCCCAAGCTTAAAATAGCTCCCACCAAAATCAATGACAGAACGCCTTGAATTTAGCAGGAGCCAAGGCAAGCTTAGTTAAGTGTAAAGAAGTAGGAAACACATGATGGATTGTCCCAGTATATCCCCCAAAATGTGACATCCAAACCCCGAAGCACAGCTGCTACTGCAGAGGGAGGGTACTATGACTCCTCTGACTCTCCTTTGTGTCTACATAGCAGTAAGAGGCACAGATTTGGTTTTGTCTCCTCTCCAGCAGGCTGTTAGCAATCCTGAAAGCAAATCCTGCAGCTCAGCAGACATTTCACATGGATGTATTCTGTAATGAGCTAGTATTTATCATTCAAGCCCTCTGTAAGCTGAAGGCTCTTTGTGCTGCTGACCCCAGCCTTTCGTCTAGCCTTGAACAGCTGCTGTTTGGCAGTGACAGCTGAATTGGGTTTTCTCCCTCTGCAGCAATGCACACTTGCCAGCCATCCTTTCCCCAAACTTGTTTGCTGCATGTTGGGGCCAAGATACACAATCCACCCCTTTCATGCAAGCCGTGTCCCTTTAGGCAAAGCGTGAGAACACTTGCCAGTGGACCTTCCTTTTCCTTAATGCTTGTTAAGCATCACTTATTCCCACCCTCCAGCCATGTGGGAGCCTGCAGTTTCCATGTGGATAAGCATTAAGCAGAGTGGCTGCACTGGGTCACTACAGACTTCCAGCACTGGCATGGCTTATCCTCAGCATCTCCATTAATTTAGAGGCATATCAGCCTGCCCAATTGGAACAGCCCTGTGAAAGGCATTTCACTGCTTGAACCAGTCCCAGGTGTACATCAGCCTCTTTGAATCCCACTAAACTAGCTGACATCGTCTCACAGGTTAGGGTCTATTTTTTTTTTCTGCAAGTTGGTAATTGCCTTGAAGGACTTAATCAGTAAAAAATGAAAATAGGAAGCAACAAACACAGCCTGGCTGTACCAGGGAGCACCACTGCTTTCTCAGTTAAGTGTGGAGCCAAGACTGCTCTTGATATTTGGCTTGTGCATTATTCACTGTTAAGCCTTCAGCCAATGCTAAGAGGTTCCTTTGACCTCCCAGGGACCAAGGATGCAGCAGGAACTACTTATTTCTGTGTCAGGGCTAAAGGATCAGATGGACTTGTTTATACATCACCAGTTCCCAGATGTTCTAACCAGGACAGCCAGTGTAGACTTGAGCTCAACCTTAAAATGCAACACTAAAAGCATTAATTTCTGTGAAATCCAGCTTCTGAATGCTTCTTTTTGCCATCCTAAAACTAGAGCAGTTCCCCCCTGATAGGGAGACTGGGGAAGTGAGACACCTACACAGACAGGAGTGACTGCAGCTGACAGACTGCACGCCACGACTTACCTACCTACACACATGCAAAGGGTGGGCTCCTCTGGCTTGGGGCTCATACAGACTTTGCAGCAGCACCAGCTGAACTGGAGCACTGAGAAAATTAACCATGTTTCAGATGTGCAACTCAGTCCCCATTAGAATCTGCTATACCTCTCTTTTACTTTGCTCATTTCCTTCTTCGGCCAAAACCGCAGCAGCTGATCCAAAAAAAAGAACTTTTCTGCTAGTCATTTTTTAAAGAGACAAAATTTCTCCAGCCTATGGTGGCCACCTCAGCTCGATCAGGGAGCCCACTATGATGCTGTGAAAAATCCAAAAAGGAAGGAAACCCATTATGAAAATGAGACACGAGGGGAGGAGGATGTATGATCCAGTGCTCTTCTGTATAATTAACCAGAAAGAGGGATGAGGTGGGGAAGGCGACACAGATTTCCAGAGCTGAGGCACGGATAGACACAAACTCCTGGAGTTCCCCATTCTGAAAGGGGAGGTCCAACAGCACTTCTATAAGAGCAACTTGAAAACCAGAATAACTTGTTTCAGAGACCTTCCCATCCCAAGCACCTTCAACTCCACCCCCCCTAAATCCAGGTGCTGCCAGTCCACACCTGTATTACAGTGACATGTAAATGGATTGCCCCTTCCTTAGAAGCAGGCACCTCCTTAGAGCAGATGTTTCCTCCCTATAATGCAACTGTTTGCACTGCACACTGTATGATTCCTGTAGCTCCTTCCTCCGTAGCAGTGCACTTGTCAAGAGATCCACTGCAGGTGTGTTCCAAGCACCTATCTAAGCACCTGCAGCCACTTGAGGGTTCTTGGTGACAGCCCCATCAGGTCCCCATACACCACATTACAAAGCAAGCCCTGCTCTTCCATCATGTGTGGGGGTGTTGCAGGTCAGTGTAGAACTCACACGCCTTTGTTGGCAGCTCTTTTGTCCTCTCCCACTATTCCAGTGGTCTGTGACACTGGACTGTGACAGTGTCTAAGCAGTCAGCCTGCCTAAATTAGCTGCTCTTATTGGAAGGACTGGGAAAGGACCCTTTCTAGGAAAACTGCAGGAACATCACACATTTTGCAATTTAACCTTCACCTCTGAATGGGTTCCTGTCTCTTGAAGTTCATCCCCCAAGCAGAGACTTCTTTTCACTGTGTCATAGGTCACTGCTATGTCCTATTTCTGAAACGTTAAGTCTAACTTGACAGAAGTGGACTTTGCATAACATATCTCTGCCACTCCACAGCCAGAGCCCTACAGACCTGGATTTTCTTACCATTCCCAGAAGCTGTAATTAGCTGTAACACATGACAAATCCTTGGAAAGCCATGCACCTCCCCACCCAGAGCATGTGAAGCTAGCATTCTTGCATTCTGTGACATTTAGAGAGGACTCTTAGCCCAATATTTTATTCATTAAGTTTATGTTTAAATATATATGTATATTTAAAAACAAAAAAATCAGTGTGTTATTTTCTAGGTGAAAACACTCGCATATGACCAAAATAGTCATCCAGGACAAAGGCTCAGACTGCTGAGGTCTCAACCCCCTGCGCAGAGCTCTTGCCAGAGAGACTACCTGAGATATTGTCAGAATCAAGCAGCTCGACAATGCTGTATGGAGAACAATCTTCCAAGCCCAGCTTGCTGCAGAGCCAGCCACAGAATCCCTTCTCCATATCCCTGACAGCGTGCCACCAGTACCCAAAGGACCATGCTACCTGGGCTACAGCTGAATACAGGCCTAGGGAGAAAGAAACAACCATAATTATAATTGGGTAGAAGATAATCAAAAAGGGACAAAAGGTGATTTTGTGCCAGAAGGTCCTCTCTTCATTGTACACCAAGAAGATGTTGTACCATGTAATGGTTCCATAGTAGAATGAAACCACGAAGGACACCACAAAAATGATGGGGAGGCAGATGATGGTCCAGAGGACAATGTGGGGTCCTCTGTCCAACCCAACATCACATTTCTTCTTCTTCTCAGGTACATCCTCCTTAGGAGGTTCCTTTGACTTGGCCAGTTCCTGCAGCTCTTTATCTGTTAGTGTGACGTGGATGTCCACCATCTGACCCTTCTTCTTTCCCCTGGTGATTGTTCCAGTCAAGGTGACATATCGGCTGTCTAAAGGCATGTTCCAGACACCTGCAACACAGGTAAACTCATCTACATCAGATTTATTTTCTGTGCGAAGTATTTTGTGTAAATCCTCAAAGACCCCAAAGACAATTAGATAATGCATATGGAGTTACAGTTAAAATCAAATTTAAAAAGATGGAAGACAAGAAGCAATACAGTATGAAAAAAATTACCACAGAAGAAAATGGAAGAAGAGCTAGTGAGGAAAAAGACAGGAATTCCAGATGATAGAAATCACAAGGGAGAAGACTCCAGCATCTTCGCTAGAGACAATATGTGAAGTGAAAGTGCTGCAAGAGTATGTGAGAATGAGATGAGACAGAGTAACTCAATTGAAAATGGTATGCCTATTTTCTCTATTTCCTTCATGGATTTATTCATGAACAGCATGGACACTTGGGATTAATTAGATAAATATCACTGAGACGCTTGTTTTGGAATAAGCACATCCACACATGGAATTCTACCTGAAAAGCTAATATTTCACTTTACATTTGTGCTACATCTCAATCCAAATTAATTTTTGAAGTTTAGAAAAACTTAACAAACTCTCATCAAATTATATTTGCATTTTAAGAGATCAGCGGAGGCACCAAACAGGACAGTATTGGTATATGTGTTAAAGTTACGAAGGGACTGCCTTGGCTTTCAAGTGACATTGGTATAGGATGGTTCATGCAGTGGTATTGGCCATAAAGTCCTCCATGGGGCTACAATGTATTTCCTCCCAGTCTTAATTCTAACTAGCTTGGAATGCAGTCTTCAGAAATTAAAAGGAGGCTGAGCAGCTTGAAGTGCTCCACAAAAGTAGGAAGGCAGCAGGTAAGTAATGAGGATAGGGTTTGGGACTGTGGGGGAATCTGTATCTGATGGACCAGGAGCATGCATTCACATTCAAGCCCCTCTCAGCCTGCACTGCTGACTCACAAGAGTATTTAGCCACAGGACCTGCCTTCCAAACTTCTTCCCTGCAAGGGTACCCAGGACAGATAGCAGAAGTGAAAGTGACTCCAAGATGCCCCATGATGACCTTGCCAAATAAGCACTCTTCAAGAGGAAGCTGTGCTGAGTGTATGCAAACAGAAGGCAACAGCAAATCCTAGATAATGAGTTAAATTCCCTATCACAGGTGGAGCCACTAACTCCATCTGCTTCCATTCTTTCACTCAACAGGCAGTTGTTCAGGCATGGACAGTGGCTTGATCACGGCTTAGAATGACATCATTGGCTTAATGCATGCATAGCACTGCAACCCCAACCAGCACATACATTTAAAACTAAGACTGTAGCAACAACCAAACTTTGCAAAGAACTGCAGGAGACATCCCAAATCAGCCTGTAATGCTTTCTGTTCCAGAACATTTTCCTGTCAAGCTCTCCTTGCCTGCAATCTTGGAGAGGGTTGGTCCCACAGTCACTTCCCTTTGACCTTAGAGCATGATGGCATCAAAAAACCTTATGTGAAGTGAGTGTTCTCAGGAATACATACCATCTGTCATAGACTGACCCAGGAACTTGGAGCCTTCCTCAGAGCTCCTCTCCCCTCCTTCTTCATCCACCTGTTCTTCTTCCACCTTATTGTCGTTCTCAGACCGATACACTATGATTGACTCGGGGCGGGACTCTTTCTTCTTCTTTTTCCTCCGGTCCATAGTGGCTTCCCCATCGAAGGTGACAGTGGTTGCCACAGCCCTTCTCATTGTGCCACAGCGAGGGCTCTGGCCTCCAGACTTGCTGTCTTTCTGCATGGTCTCCTCCATGCCACTGCTGCTCTCAGTCACCTCACCTGGCATCTTGCAGCACCTATTTCCAATCCAACAGCACCAATCCTGCACTTAGAAGTCATTGATTAGACAATGGTCCCATGGATGCTTTGTTCTGGTAAGATGATCCACTGCTGGTATCCAAATTATGCACTCCATTCCCAGCCTAAAATGAGAGAGAAGGCTGAAAAAGTGTCTTTTTTTCTGAAAAAGCAGAAAAAATTGGCAGAATTTTCCTAAAAAGGGTTAATTCCAGCTGGTTTAAATGTCATCTGAAGACCCCTATTACTGTCCTGAACATCAGTTCTCTTACATGGATATATGTTTTGTGGTATCCAATCTATCTTGATTCTTAGGGTCCAGTTTTCACTATAACAAACTTATATAAAAGCTACTGGAAAGAGTATTAACATTTATAAGAAAGGATTAAACATGGCCACCTTACTGGATTAATTTAACATTCCTCTGCAATGCTGGAAACAAACAGAAGACAATAGTTTTAGCCCAAATACATCAGAATAATGGATTGAAACCATAGATGAAAAAGAAGTTGAGTGATTTAAGGGACTGGCCTAGAGACAACTGCAACAGGAACACTGTGCTTGTCCAGAATTACAACAGCTATGTTAGTGCCAGCCTTTCTCATTTTGATCATCTAATGATTTACTCCTCTTTGCAAGGATATTACAAAAATTAATCAAATTATGTCAAAATGAGTGATGTTTCAAACCTTAACAATTTAGCAATATGTAGTGTTTAAAAATACAGTATATACAGTGGATTTAAAGCAAAATTATTATTAAGATGACTGTGCTGGAGAGGGAATTGGGAACCACGGCAAATTCTTCTGATTGTGCAGAGAAAACAACACAAATCTTCACAAATCTTTGTAACAAATATAAAGATTTTTTTGCTCCTCATTCAAGCAAGGTAACAGCAATATCAAGTGAAACTGTCATCTATGGGAGAGCTGCCTAAGTGAAAAACACATAATTAAACATGCACCGAGGCAGACAAATCCTGCTCCATGAATATGGAAGAAGGATTAATGGTTCTCAGATTTCATAACATTTAAGAAACTGACTGTGCCAAGTATTCATGAAGCATTTAGGTACAAATCTCAATACAATGAATAACATTTTAACAACTCTGAAGAGCTCTGTTGAACATTTACATGAACATTTGTATATAAAAGAATGCATCTGACCAATAATTAAGCTTCTACGTAGTAACTGAGCCTTTCCTTTAACAGGAAACTAAGAAACACAGGTATCACAGTTTATAGCCCACATAATGCTGGGGAAATGGTTTTACTTGAATGGATGATAGGAAGAAGTTGAGCATTTTAAAAACTGGCAGTATGGTCCTGGTCTTCCCATAGATCTAAGATTTTGCTGGTCTGTTTTGAAATGTTGTGCAGAACTTTAGATCAACTATTTATGGCTCATACACTCACACACACCACACCCACACAAAACTTTTAATTGTATCATTTTAACACCTAAGACTGTGCCCAGCTGGCTCTATGGAGCCTTGAAGAATTCAGTAATTCAGATTATTTTTGTGCATTATAGAAAATAAATCTTCCCCGGTGATCAAAAGACACATAAAATGGACTTAAAAAACCCTCACAATTCAGCATACCCCAGAAGCCAGACTACTTCCAAATCACTGGGCAGAGAATATTTTGTTTAGCTTTGAAGTACGGCTGGAAAGAGTCTGTTTGGATTGCCATTTCACCTGCCATAAAAAATATATGCCTAAATTAACAGACATACTGGAAAACAGAAATCCACATAAGCTTTCATTTGTTGGGTTTGGTTTTTTTTTTTAATGCCTTCAGGGGTAAATTGAATGAATTTATGCTATGGAATAAACTCACTCTTTGTAGTAAATTCAGTCAGGAGGTTCAATAGATTCTAACATTCTTTTCTGAAAATCAGAGGTAAAACTTCATCTTTGCATCTATAAAACCCTGAAATTACCTGATTGAGCCTTATGAACCCCTGAGACAACAATGAAACTCTGCTTCCAAAAGTGAGGAAAACAGGCCTGGAAACAGAGAAACCAAAAGCTTCACTTCTGGAATAATCTACTAAAAGTCTGGAGACAGAGAAGTTGATTAGATTCCCAAAGTTCCTGGCTGTAGTTCCATGTTCAGTCCCTACTGACTTGAGAAGGGGATGACTTGCAAGTAACATTTAAAAATAACACAAACCTACAGGCAAAGATTTGTAGTTGGGCTTTTTTTTAAATTTTCTTAAAGTTGATCCAGCTGTGGCCTTGCTTAAACTCACGGTGGATGACAAGCTAATGTCAGTTCTCAGTGTGATGCCAAAGCCCAAAGAACTATGTCAGCCTTGACTATGCAAGGAGCAAGGTGATGTCCCTTTTGAATCTCTCACAGATAGGCAGTGGCAATCTGTGTCCTGCTCCTGTGCTCACCAGTCAGACAGAATGCTGATTAATGACCAGAAGATGCCTGTGATCCCCAAGTTATTTTGCTACGTCTGATGTTCCCACCCCAGTGTAGCAGCTACACCAGTGTGAGTTACCACCAGGGCTAGAAACACCTCCACAGCAGGGTAATCAGAGAGTGGCAGCTCAGCTTCTTCTCTTGCTGACAAAAGGAGAGGGGATGGGCCATGGGAGACAAGCCCTTAAGAAGCACTGTTGCTGGGATTGAGTCAAAGCCCTTGGGACAAGGAAGTGAAGGAGCCCAAATTATTCTCTTTAAGGCACAAGAAGGTAAACTCTGATGTCAGTCTGTCTATATCAAAACCAAAAGAATGAAGGAGATCCCTCTGATCCAGCAGAGGAGGATGCAGCCAGTTAAAAAGCTGAAAGATACAAATACAGGGCAGCTGTTAGGTAGGTGTTTTCGCAAAGTGGGTGGGTGTCTCTTGATATACATCACTGGGTGATATACCATCATGGGAAACTTCCAAATCTGGACTGGCTATCTTGGCAGAATTTTGGACACCTATACTTGACCAGAAGAGGGGAAGTCCTCTGGTTTGCATTAGGGAGCCATCAGATTGAAGATGACAAAGATCCCTCCTGATCTTATGCCTGTTCTCACAGTACATGTTTATTTTTCTCTCATCTGTTTCCCAGTGAAGAAGCTGGAATACTCCCTGCCAGCTGGTCCAGAACTTCCAAACACTGCATTTCAAAAAGTACCACCATCAGCCCCACATCCCATAGCAGTGCTGGTGAGCTGAACAGGTTCAAGCCTCAGTCCCATTTTTCCTGAGAATATTTTCTCTGCAGTTGCAAACAAGAAATGGGCTCTTGCAGAAATCACAGCAGCATACACAGAGCTTAATTTTTCTTTCTTCCTCTTCTTTACAACTTCTAAGAATTAGTCCAGCCCTCAGCACTACACAGCTGTCCACAGCACCAGTTCCTTCAGCCACACATCAAAATCTTCACCCCTTAAAAGCCTTGCTGTGGAGCTGAAACATTAACAATTGCTGTGCATTTCATACTAGTGATTTCTCCCACGTGGAAGCACAGGGGCAGACATGAATCTAATAACTGTCCATGGGAGGGAAAGAAAAGAAATGCTCACATTTCAGAGATAGCAAGGAGCAGTTTATTAGCCACACAATTTGTTATTAATCTCCATATGAAAACAGATGGAGAACCCTAGGGAGGCAGCTCTGCAAAAACACTCTGTAGAGTAATTTTTAGAAGCACAGTCTTCTGTTACTATGCAGGAAAGCTACGGCTGCTTATGCTTCCTGTGACAGTAATAGTCTTTGACACACAAAACAGGAGCCTAAAAGCTTGGCCTTGCACCATTTAGGTCAAAGGAAGCTTCCTCCATTGGTTTTCAGGGTTTGATCCTGCTGCTAACAGAAGAGAAATTATCTGGTTTGAATGCAGACGGGAAGGAAGAGCCTTTCTGCAAGCTAATAAAATCCTTGATCTTAAATCCGTGCTACAGCACAAATAACCTTTTTATGACTGCTCAGAGCAGACATGAGAGGAAAAAATGTAGACGGTAAGCAGCAAGGAGCATAAATTCTTATTTTTATAGTCACATAAAATGCACAACACATAAGAAGAACTGGCACCATGTCTTCACTCACATCATGCAGGGGTTGTCTGCAGAAACAAAAAAACAACCTGTGCTTTAGAAGCACTGTGATTTATGCAGGATGGGGAAGAGATGAAAGGAAATTTACCCCAGAGACACACCTTGAGAGAGCTTCCCAGCCACAGATCTTCCTTTGCTTGCTGCTTTTACTCCACAACCTCTGCATCCCCACTCCCATCTCCACTCAACCCTGCCTCTGATTTTGTGCATGTGCATGTGTGTGGTTTTGGGCATGCATGTTACCCAAAGGATCTTTTCCAATCCCTAGTATTTTTAAAGGGGTGATCTGCTGGCAGACTGTACACAAGAAAAATAGGTGGTATTAGATGCATCCAGATGCTCAGGACAGATCTGTCACCAGCCACTCATGTTATAACAAAATGCATTGGTCAAATGCAGAACATGCAGCCCCCCGGCCCTAGAAAAACATGTGACAAGATATATATAAGAAAGCACATTTAATTCACACATTATGTAGGAAAAGGGCCAAATGGTAGGGTTCCCTCTACAGCTTTGGATCTGTTTTAAATACTTAAATGACTCCACATTTTCTTTCACTTATGTATCCTCACCTGCTAAAACAGAGGATGTCTGTCTCCTCTTTATTTCATGGAGAAATAGCTCAAGCTAGATTGCACAGTTACTTGAATCTAGCAAATACTCAAGGCTATGATGAATGACATATTAGAAGGTGAGGCAAGAACAGCTCCTCCCTATCAGTACCAGGGTCTGTGTAGCTTGTGGTGAGCTTGACAGGGGCATTTATCTCACTGAAAATAATAAAATGTTATTTTTAGCCATACGGATTCTTCACAAGCAGCTCCTTCTACAGGAAGGAATGTCTAAGGAAGGAGAGAAAAACTACCCCTCCTGGCAGTGGCTGATTTCAGACTGCATTGTCTGTATAACAACAGCAAGAGACACAAAGGGAAACATCTACCTCTGCCACCCCAGCAAGGTAAAAGAAAGCAAGCAGCAAAGTTCAAAGCTAACAGCCATCTTTCCCTCCCTGCTTAATCCACAGGCTTCCAAGCACTTTCATTTCTTGGAAAGAGAAACAAGAGAAATGACCACGACCTGGGTGTGCATATGAGCAGGAGCAGACTTCAAGCTGGACTGCCAAAAGCAGAGGATGGCACTGAGCACCCAAGCAGAGGGGATAACACACTAAAATGACTCAAGTTACCAAAAACTTTAGAGGCATTTGCTAATGGAGCCCCTCCATGCCTTCCCCTCAGGAGCAGAGGGTGCTAAAAGCTCAAGCTAAAAGCAAAGGGAGGTGTGGGCAAGCAGCATGGTTTCTGCAGGCAAGCACTGACAGACCCAAGTTTGCTCAGTCCCTCCCGTTTATCACAGGCACACAGCTCCTGCCTGTTGGCAGATGCCATTATGCTTCCCATGAGCCAGACCTGCTCTGGCCAGCTCATCTGTTGATCATCACTGAAGCTGCAGCAAGACTGGACTTGCTTAGGTGTGGATTAAGGGCTTCCTGGCTCCCGGAGCCATGCTGGTTGGCTCAGGACCCTTGTTCTCCTTTCCATCCTTCCACAAGACACCCAAATGCTTGCTGACAGCATTCTACAGATACAGACAAAACACAAAAAAAAAGTAGTGGAGAGATGCATTCCACAGTGTCACTACATTGTTTCTGAATGACATTTTCCAAGGATTTTTTTAAAAGTCAAGGACATTTTACAGAGTATCTGTTTTATGAATCAGTTCTTTTTATTTTCCTTTGCTCTTCCATAATATTTCCAAATGTCACAGAACAATAACTGCTGTGTAGGTCACTTATTACTGAAGACTGTAAGACAGCATACAATAATAGCTGAGCATTTTTATTTTATATTAAATGGAATTCCCAATCAATTTTCTTGCATACCAACTTTTTAAAAATCCTCCAGCTGTACTGGTCTACCTTTTTTTGAGCAAAAGCCTGAAGTGCTATCTTGCCCTCGTCTTCCCACTTATTTGAATAGACTGCTAGAGGAAAGAGAAATGGAGATAAAAGACACAAAGCTTCCCACTGCCTCCACATGGATGATATCTGTTTCTTTATCATACTATGCTAAACATGTCAAGGAATGGCATGTGCACATTAGCCTTTAAAGAGAACCAAGACTTTAAAGGAGCCTGACTTGGAAATGGAAGGTTTGAGATCTTCAAAACAAACCAAGCATTTAGATATGAGTCCTGAATAAACTCAAGTCTCTAAATCTTGCAGGAAAAAGATTCAACCATAAAGTATAGACACACTTTCTCTGTTCCCCTGCTCTACTCCTCACTTCTGGATTTGCCAAAACAGGCTACCTGCACCTCGAAATAGCAGGTTCTCACTGCAATCCCCAGGTCACTGCTGGATTACACTGTACTATAGGAACAGCTGAACAAAGTCAATCCCACCAACTTCAGTCAAATATCCTGCCTCCACAGCAGTGCCTTTAGGCTGGGATCAAGTGTAGCATCTATTTTTGTTGGTGTAACACCCAACTTGTCCTTGGTTGGGATTGGAAGATGCACTAGAAACTTGCTGCATACACAAATCGGACCTGTGTCTCCTCCCCTCCAGGCATCCAAGCAGATGCCTAGAAAGCAGTGAGTTTGAGAAAACAAGCGAGTAGCACATGAAAACAGAGCTTTGTGCCCCTCACACACCAGAGTGCAGAGAAAACACCTTCTGCACAGCATATACAGGCTCATATGGAAGTCAGAAACACTGGGAGTTGCTCCAAAGCCATGAAACACGCGTGGTGGGTGTGAAGAACCTGTGCTAACACAGGACTCCTGCTCAGACCTGGCTGAAGGGGATGCCAGTGAAGAGTTCCAAGACCTCCATCACGCAGTGCTCTCAAGAGAAGGTTTTAATGCATGCTGGACTCTTTTCTGACCTTTACAATAACTAGAAACAAGGACCCTGGTTAGCACCTCAGGCTTTTTCTCTTTCCTTCCTACTCAGAAGATCCCTGACCATCTCAGTCTCAGTCCCCTTTCCTGCCCTGCCTTGTGCTGGCAAGATCAAGCACGCCAGTGCTTTACTCTGACAAAATGAGGAGAAACCACACATTGAAACACCTGCAATTAGAGAGGAAGCAGTTGCAGCCATACAGCCTAATGGGATATACAGTCAATTGTAAATCCAGTCTGGAAAGCATTATCTGAAAAATACCAACAACAAGCTACATACATCCTGTGGCTCTTCTTTAGGCAGGATATTTGGGGGCTTCAAATCAGAGCTTTCTCTGAGTAACACCTGGCTGCAGCCCAGGAGTTGCTGGAGAGCACAACTGTGCAGAGAGAGAACTGGAAGATTCCCCTGGGAGTGATTCAGGATTGTTTAATGCATTGCACAGTAAATATAATCTAAGATATTTAGACAGTATCTCTAGCAGCAGGAATTACTTGGCTCAGGGGAGTTGTGATTGGATACAAGGGCAGATAGAGACCCATGATGCCAGGGCATTAAAAATTCAGCACTTTGAATTGCAGACAAGTGAATGCTTCAGTATCATTAGTATGGTATTAGCAGGGTGTTTGATTGCTTAGCAAATCTATCTACATACCTCTTTCAAACTGTTTGATGCTGATATTCTATATCTTGCACCACCAAGAACTCTGCTTTGAGTGGGATGTGTGTCTTAGTATCTTCTGTTTGTTTGGGTTTTTTTTTATCACTGGAATGAAATTCCTAGCGATAATGACAAAATCCTAATTTTCTTCTAATTAGACTGAAATCCCCCAAGATATGGCTGAGAGTAAAGTGCCTTTCCAGAGAGGAAGTCCCTAAAAAGATGAATTGACCAGAGAGCCTGAACATCAACTGAGGCTGACCAGTAGCCTGTTCTGACATGGAAACCAGAAGCCACAAAACAGAAAGGCTCTCACTTGCTGTTGAGGGATGATAAAAGGAAAAGCAGCTTCAGGAGAGAATGTACAGACAGGAGGTGAAAGTAGCTGGGATTTCCAAAGAGGCCTGTTGCATAATCCCACTGAATGGTCCAGAGAGGTAAGGACAAATTCACACCAGCTTTCATTTAGTTTTGGCTCAATCCCAGCATTTCTTGTAATAGGAATGGGGAGAGAAGAAATTATTGTTGTTACACTTTGTGTTGTTTGGTATCCCAGGAGAAGAAAGCTATGAACCTGGAGCATCCATAAGAGTGGGGTCTGGGAAAGTAGAGACTACTGGCACCAAGATGCTTTTCTTTAAATCTTCTCTGCTCTCACCTCCTTGTGAGACTGCTGACCCCAGGGATACCTCTCACAGGGTTTGGATCCTGTGGAAGTTTCTCGCCTGTTTGGAGCCATCTCTTTTCTCAGATTAGGTTGGTACTTAACTACTCTTGAGACCTTCTCCCTTGCCAGCATGGATTCTGAGCTACAGGAGGGCACAGACACTCTGAAGGATAGATTGTCATAAGGAATTCTCAAGGCAGTACCTAGCAGTGCCAGGATTTTTAAAGCATGGCAGCATACTGGACTGGCAGGTGTCATCAGCTGAATAGCTGAGCCATAGGCTGGCAAAGCACAACGTCAGCTTTGGACAAAAGTAGCCTTTTCTGAAAACGCAGAGTCTCCTATTCACCTCAATAAATTGAACTACTTCATTCAAAGCCAAGACACAATCTGGGAGCTGTAAAAACAGGAAATCTAGTTTTTCCTCTTCAATATGTAAATAAAAAAGTAGATGTTCAAGAACGACATATGCTAATCCCACAACTCCAAAGGAGCTGACAACTGGAAAAAACTACTGATGAATTTTGTTTCTGTCATTTTGATTTTTGAATGGTTGATGTTTTAAGTGGTAGTTATACCCAGGCAAAAAAATTCAGACGGTTAACTGAAAAAATGAAAATTAAGACTCCGAGGCTTTAAATGTAGATTTATTTTCTTCCAAATGCAAGCTGACACATACTGAAAAAATAAATAAAAAATAAGTTGTCTAAGACACTATTTTCTAACACATAAAAATTCAGGATCTTAACATTAAGTTTATAGAGTAACATCAATATGTAAAAGCCTTATGCTTACCGAATTTACCACTGTATCTGCATGTAGTGACAGACTGACATGTTTTAATGCTACGAATAAAAGAAATCTAACATTCCTTTGTGATTAAGAAAGTACAAGCATATGAGGAGATTAAAATTGATTTTAGTTAATAAGATTTTCTTCCTTTCAGCGTAAATAATTTTGAATTTCAACCACTGGGGTCAAATTGATTCATACAAAGCTACAGTTTGAATCCTTGGTTCAAAGGCAACGCACACAACGATGAACAGAAGCCACTGCCTTGCTGAAAATGTCCGTGAGCATTGCTTATCCCAGCTCTGTTCTTTGTGGATACATTTTGTACCAGAAGGGGCTACCCTCCACTGAATACCAAGGAATGGATGTCTCCTTTTCCCTCCTCCTTCCTCTATACTCTTTATGCCTTTCCCCTTTCTCCTCCCACCCATCACTCACAGAACTTTAACTCATATGTTCAGCCCATTATTTATGGCATTTCTGTGGCTATTGAGAAATTTCAGAAATCAAGCAATATATCCTGATAGGGAAGAAAAATTCTTCGATAGTGCTCTCCAGGTAGAACACTGAAGTCAAGGAGGTCACAGGAGTAGAAAGGCCCACTGGATTTTCCTTGGAGCCATGCAGCTCAGTCGGGATGGCAGGCAGGTTGGAATATGAAGATCTAATTCACTAGCACAGATGAGTGCTTCTCCCTGGGACTAATTAATGATTGCTCTGAGACAGCCTGCCTAAGATATGTAGGGCAGCCAAACACAGTTAATGGGATGCTTGGAAGTCTCAGATTGTGAAAGATAATTAAAGGGAGGGAAAAAATTTTTTTGCAGTGTCACTCACAGTGCTTCACATTTTGCCTCCAGGAAATAGAATAGTTTAAAACACTGAAGTATTCTGCAAACACTAACCCACCCAAAAAGGGCAGTTTTGTCTAACAGTTGCCTTATTGGCCTAAGCCACCATGCAGAAATCCACTCCTGTCTTGTCACCCTTTGCTGAATGAGTCTGGACACACAGTTAACTTCTCCATGCCTTCCCTTCCCTACACTTAAAAGGAGAGTATACATTTTCCATCGAAACACACTGAACTTCAAGATAAAGATGTTATCCTAAAGCTGTCCCTGATTTAAAGTATTAAACCTTAAAACATGCTCTTGGAAAAGTAAATAAATTTGTTCCACCAATGAGAAACCCAAAACAGACTCAATGATTCTCCCACTTATATATCTTAAAAAACAAAAAACAAACTCACTCTCTTCTCACATTAGCCAACTCTCCTAAGGCAAAAATAACAAGACAAAATTGATACATACTTTCAAACATCTCTTCTGTTGAAAAGGACAGAGGAGATACCTGGAAAGACACTGAACATGCACACACATGCTGCTGGGCACATCAGTGCTGGTTAAAATCACCTGCAACGGACAAAGATGCTCTGTCACTTCACTGTGGGATAGAAAGAAAAATAATGTTGCCTGTCCTCTTGGTCAACTGAGCACTTAATACTGAGTTTAGTTAGGGTCATTTTAAGGGGGGCGGGAGAGGCGGGACGGACACCACCACCACAACAAAGGCATTTTAGCCTAAAATTACTATACTGAGGACACGGTAAACGCTATCACCTCAGCCTTCACGGCCTCTTCCCGACAAAGTCCCTGCCCGGAGGGAGGATTCCCCGCTCCCAGGTCGGTGGCAGGCGCACACCAGCACCCTCCTCTGCTCCGTGACACCCTCCGGGCACTCCACCGGCTGCTCCCGCCTGGGGCTCGGCTGCCGCTGCTCCTTAGTGTCCACGGGGAAGGCGCCCGGAGCGGAATAGAAAACCATGGCACCCCGTCCCTTGCAGCCAGCTGAGCCCGCGGCTGGGGGCAGACGGGCGCTCACTGCGGGGCTGCAGCGGAGACCCCGCGGCGCCACCGGAGGCACCGACCCCTCCCGGGCGCTGAGCGGTCTGTGCCCCGCGGGGTCGGACCCGGGCGATACGGACCGCGGACGGCCGCCCCCCTGCCCTTACCTGCCGCCCGCGGTGCCGCGCCGTGCCGCGCCGCAGGACCCGGGCACCGCCAGCAGCGGCAGCGCTCCGCCGTCCCCGGCGCCGAGCCCGG
>VZTJ01003241.1:1064409-1087262 GCA_013397795.1 Orthonyx spaldingii
GCGGCGGCACCGGCATCGGCAAGGCCATCGCCGCCGACCTGCTGGCGCTAGGTGGGCGCGGGGCGGGCTCCGCAGCAAGCCCCGGTGGGGCAGCGGGGCGAGGCGGGGGGTGGGGGGACGGACGGAGTTTGAGGGGCCGTCAGGGAGTGCCCGCGGGCTGTGCTGCGTTTTGGGGGCTGGCGGCGCTCGGGGACGGGGTGCGAGGAGCCCGTGGGTGGGTTATTGTGACATTGTAACAGCGTCGGTGAATAGCGAGGGGCACGAGGTGAGGTTGATGTGGGGCTGTGCCTTTTGGGCCGCTGGCCCGTAAAACACTGGCTATTTTAAACACAGAGGGCAGTGAGGTTATGTTAAACCCGGACCCTTTCTCTCAGACCCTCCCTTCAGTGAGGTCTGATTTTGCTTTAACTGGAGAATTTCCAAGGTGTTGAACCTTGAGACTTACAGAGCAGTATCCTTGAACTGCTCTCTGCACAGTAACATATTGGAGACGTGGTTCCTCTCCCAGTGCCTGCGACAGGAACGTCCTGAAATTAAAGAACATATTCATCGTGCTCGGCGTGGGTTTTCTTTCCACGCTGAGTACAGAGAAGTGGTAAAACCTGGAGTGAAAGGCAGTCTCCTGACTTTCCGATGTGAGGCCAGGAGAGGTAGAAATGACTCCTACATCCACCTTGCAACACCTTTCCTGCAGGTTTCAACATAAGTGCTAGGGATCATTGGCATCAGACTGGGTTTGGATAGTTGTCATGATTGGATTTAGTGCCTTAAAAATACCAACGCTAGTGTTATACGTCCCGGTGTCACACTCCCGTGGTCTGCATTGTTGCAATGTGCACCACTGCACTGCATAGTAAAGAGCTTTCTTTGTTAAGGCAGTGCTGGGAGACAGCGCTGCCTCTCCTGGCCTTTGTGCCCGAGCTTTCTGCTTGCTTTGTGGAGCTGAATGGAGGATTAGTTCTGTTACCTTTGTATTACTGGGGAACTAAGCATTTTTTTTCAGGTGTCCTTACATGCTGCTTCAAAGAGGTGCTTTTTAAGCATCATCACACTGTTGGTTGGTGATGTTACCCAGTTACATTAAAATTGTGCTTAATTTGATCTTTGTTGTTTCTCTCAAGCAAAATACAAATAACAAAAGTGTGTCCATAACAGGCTAAATAGAACACAATAGAAGACAAATCTCTACAAAGCACCTGAGAAAAAATGAAGAAAGATCTATATAAGGCTTAAGTCTGACTGAGTAACCTTCCTTACCTGTAGACTTGCTGGTTACTCCTGACAAAATGATGATCAGGAACTATTTCCATGTATCCATAGGTAAGGGAAGCTGGTTCCTACAGGCGTAGGAGCAGTGACAGATAATGCCAGTCATGATGTACATTGTTTTTATAACCAGTCTCCTTTGAAGCCTTCTGGGCAAATTTAAACCTTTTGTCTGGAAACTTGTGCCCTTTTCCCTGACCCTATCAGAAAATGGTCAGGTTATTCTTTGTGAAGAAAATTAAGTAATGTAGTGTCAGCTTGCACAGTAGGTACCAAATGTTCATCAGTGATTAGAATTTCCTCCTCTCCCAATTAGTATATTTAGCCAAAATACAGTGTTTTACTGGACCTTATTCTGTATCAGTGTATTAATAAGCACTTAAGTTAATAAATACAGCTGGGCTACTGTGATTCAGTATTTTGTGTTAATTGGTAATTGTGTGTGGCATTTTATGAACTTTGTGTTAGTTGGGTGGTTGTGCAATTACTGGAGTTCTTAATTTTAAAAAAGGAGACCTCACAGACTGCTGTCTTTAGATGTGTTGTTTTAAGATGGTCACTAATAAAAGGTGAAGCTCCATTCCTAAGGATATGTAGTTGTAATGCTTCCTTCTGAAAGAATTAAACTCCTCTATTTTTAATTTTTTTTTAAAATATATAGTTTCACAAGACACCCTGAGTCAAATGAACAGTTTGCTGCTCTTTCCTCCCACTAGTTATTTTGAGTTGATTCTGGTGTTTGCTTGATCACATGAGAGGCCAAATTCCACTCGGCAACAGAGGGGGAAAAAACCCCCACACCTAGCAACATGTTAACTTTTTCTTTTTTTTTTTTTTGCTGGTTGAGCATGGTTTATGTTAAAGCAGTTGAGCAGCAGGTCTGATATGAAGAAGGGATTACTTCTACTGAAATGCTAAGATTATGGAAGGAGCAAACTGGGAGCAGGACCTCCTTGCCCACTTGGCATGGAATTTAGTAATTTGCTTATCCATTACATACCTGCTGGATTTGCACTAGGAATTAATTTGGTTTCCTTTGGTTTAGTCTATGTAGTAGCAATTGCTGAAGCCTTAAAGCTGTCCTGAGTCCACTGGTGTGGCAGAAGAAATTAGACTGGTTGTAGTGTGAGTGCTTGACTTAAATTTGGCACCTGCATTGTTTTTTCTCTGTAGAATGAGTCCTTCTGCCTCCAAATGTTGAAAAAAAAAAGAGTACTTGAGCTCTTGCCTCTTTTTTTTCCTCTCTGCAGCTAGGATTCTGCAGTGCCACAGGCAAGGCTCTGTTCCTGCTGTCTGTAGTCTGCAGATAGGGATTAATCTTGTGAGGCTATTATCCTTTCCTTCAGTCTCTGTAGAGTTAAAAAGCAGACTGTTACATTTGCTCACTGCTTCAAAATTACAGCCAGTTGTACAGGAAGATTTTTTTTGTGGTTTTAGGAGCAAGCATTTTTTTGTAATCAAGACCTGCTGAAACATCTTTAAATCACTTACTTGATAAATGAGGCAGCTGTGAGCAGAGGCAGCAGAAGTGATGTCTGAAGGCTGCTTTGCTGACTCTGCAACTCACAGGCTATCTTCCCTTCTGCAGGAAGGAGAGGAAACCTTGTGGACATTTTTTTTTTAATTGCTCTTTTCCTGGCACAGAGGGATCTTGTTGCTAAGAAGCACTTGACACCAGTCATTTCTCTCTCTTGCAAGAACTTCAAGACTGTATTTTCTAGTCAGTGACTAATAAATGCACATCCTACAAGATGTCTCCATGATGTTACTAAAAACAGTAGCATCGTTGTGTTAGCTGAAGGATGTTTCATTTTGTCTCTACAGGTTGCAGTGTTGTTATTGCCTCTCGTAAATTTGACCGATTAAAAGCTGCTGCAGAAGAACTGAATAATAGATTTGCTTCCATGAGTCCTGCCAAAGTGACTCCCATAGAGTGCAATATCCGCAAAGAAGAAGAGGTAAAGATTAATGATCTTGTTCTGGGGCTTAACATATCAAAAGCATATTGTGTGTATAAATTCTCAGATCTCCAAAGATCTCTGGCCTTCTTGAAAAGAGCTTAGATCAGGGGAAAGGTGGAGCAAAGCTTAGTGAAATTGATCTGGATAGATGTGCTTGCCAACGGAAGACATTTGTTAGTCACCTAAGCAAAAAAGCATTTGTAAATATTGGTAAATATTTTTCTGACCATGCTTACATATTCAAATATTTTTGGGAGACACAGGCCTTGGAACTGGCATGTTCTGCAGAGAGCCAGAGCCCACTTAGCATGATTCTTTGTCACATTGCAGTGACAGAAGTGAGGGGGTGTAAACTTGTGAAGATGGAGACCTCAGAATAGTTCTTTCAAACAGGAAGGCAGAACATGGAATCTTAATGCTTGTGACTTGACACAAGTGCCCTGCATTGTCAGTTTGGCTTGAATTAAAGCCAAAAACCCCACAGATATATATTTTAGCCATGTTTGAAATTTTGGTTACATTTTGAGGCGTGCCTCATTGCAAACTCTATTACTATTAAAGTTGATTTTAAAATTTTTTCTTCATATTACAAAAAAATGGAAGATCTAGAGCAAAAGTACATAATCCAGGTTCTTCAGAAGTCTCCTAATTTTTTAGCTCTGTAATGAAATATTTAAAAGTCCAACTTCAGGTTGGATTTTTAACTTTTTGAAGACAGCTGGAAAATCTTCCAGTAACCATTGATTGCTACATTTGTCTAAACCTCTCCAAGTCTCTCTTAACCTAAATATTAATGACCTTCAGTAGCTATGAAGATTCTGGAAATATCCTAATATATAGCCATAAAACAAATAAAAATTAAAATTCTTTCCTTGTGGAACAGTTCGTGCCATCAAATATTTATAGTGATCTAGTCAGACTTTCTCTCCTGAAGGAGATGAACCCTGGGGCTGTGCAGTATGTCACTTCACTACCAGTAAATTTTAGGTTTGTATTTACTGGCATCAGCAGTGCAACATAATAGGTTGTGACAGATGTCAGAGGGCAACTTGCATGATTAAAGCTACAGGAAAGAAAAGAGGTAAAGAGGAAAAAGGGTTTAAGCTTTTTTTCAGGTCTGTTTCTTGCAGAAAGTACTCTGGCATGCTTAATAACCTTCTGCAGGTGAATTGTATTTCTGTATCAGTCTTAAATTGGTTAGTGGGAACTGCAGAGTCCTGTGAGATGTTATGGGTCTTCGATGGCGAAATGAGGTAATCTCCACTAAATTACCATTCCTTCTTTGTTTCTTTTTTAAGTGTGGTTAAATACCTATTTGACAAAGCAGGCTTAAGTGACTTTGGAAATTTTTGAAGGTGCTTTTCAAGCCTTCTTTATAGTGCTGTGTAAAGTGTTTAGGCATATTCTGTGTTACAGGTAGCCATACTGATTTGAAGAAACTTCTTTGCTATTACCCTGCAGTTTTATCATAAAATTGTCCTGTTTCCAGTTTAGTTTTAAACTCTGCCTATTTACAGACACACCAGAACTTTCCTAGAATTTTTGTATGATATTGGTGAAGCTTTTATTGTATTTCTCCTGCCAGTGGAAGTTCTCTTGAACCACTGTCCTTTCTTACCTGATTCTGTTGAAGAGAGGCTTAGGAGGAAAAAGCCAGATTAAACGCTCGTCTTGAGCTTTTCAGTCATTGATTTAGTCTTATAGTTTGAATCACTTCAGTTCTCCAACCACTCTTCTTTCTGTTGAAGTCCTATTTAGAAAAAAATTGCTATGAAAATTTCATAAGCCTTTTGCTGACAATCTGAATAAGGAATGTCTTTTCTATTGCATGTTAACATAAGAACTTTTGTACCTGTTAAATATTTCTCCATTCCAGATGCCCATTTCCAAGACCAGATTTTTTTATTGGTTAGAGACATCCTGTGACTTTTGTTCTTTAGTTTGTGCCTGTCTGGCTCTGTTTTCTTCTGTTAATGCTGAAATTCTCAAAGATTGCTAAATCCTGGCCATGTGTTACTTAATTTCTAAATTTACTGTTGGACCAGCAACTTGTGTTTTCAGCTCTTAAATTTGTAGTGAGGATACGAACTTAGGTACTTTGGTTTGTGAGTTGAAACTAGATAAACTCAGATTAACAATTGTTAACGGACACTGCTAAAAACTGTCAGAACTGAGGCATATGGCAGATTTGCCACTGCATACTATTGCTTATTTGTTATGTTTCCTAAGAGATGCAATGGTGAAAAGTACTTTTTTCCTAATTTGCACTTGCTTGCCTTGTTGAAACTAGAGGAAAAGTACCTTTGGGCTTTTACTTTGATTCAAAGAGTATTGTACATCCACTTTCAAAACCTACTCCATTCTTAACTTAAAATTTAGTGCCTGGGCCTTGGAGTCATAGGAACAGGGATCAGTAAAAGATGTTAAGGATTTTTCTAGGAGGCAAATATTAAGTAGAGGCAACACAGTAATATAACTCACTTCAGTATTTTCACAAACACAGGAAGAGCTTCCTGTTACAGTGAAAGAGGGGATGAGAGGGCACGTAAACTTTTGGGTTCCCTCACAAAAGAAACAAGACTTGTACAACTGTTTTGGCTCTGTATGCTATTCATTAGTAACATTACAACTCATTGTTTGCTTTCAGTTTAGTGTGAGTGAAGAGTATTTACCTCAGAAATCATGGGAGCACATTGTTGGGTAGAGAGGACAGCCTCTGCAAGAATTCCATGGGAGTCACTACATCCTCCTTCTTAGCTCTTATACCATGTATCAAAGAACATGTGCACGAGAAAAACATTATAAATGTTTCAAGAAGGAAAAAAAAAACTTAGGAGTTCAAGCCCCCTTAGATGTCAGAAGTGATCTATCACAAGCTTCAAAGCCCAGGAAGTCTCCTGAAGAACTGCATAATTCATTGAATATATCGGTCTCTCTGACATCTCACTGAAGTCTTTCTAAGAGTAAATCTTTGTTTTAAAGGAAGCCACCCTGATCACTTGTAGGAACAAGCCATTTGTTCTTATTATAGCATGCCTATTTTTTATCCCTCTTTCTCTATTACATGTTCTGCATTTCTCTATGAATTTTGTCCTGGTTTTAATTTTATAAGCTGGAGAGAGGGACTTTGAATAGGGAAAATTTAAGAAAGATGAAAGTGCTTTCACATTGCTAGACGATTATATTTTGCTTCCTATTGCAAATCTCAAAGTGGCTGACCTGCTTTGAAGATGACATGGTTCATGCCTCCAGTTTGGATCTATGAAATTCAAGCATTAGAAGGTTCATCTCTTGTCATGTGGTCCAGTATGTTTGTTAGAGCTCTTCCTGGCCTAAGAAGAGGCAAAGAAGGTGCAGTGAATTAATTGCTGCAGAAGATTGATGGCAGATATCATGGGAATAGCTTAATGAATTCACATTTTTAAGTCTCTAAATCTTCATCCTCAGAAGCCCTTTTGCTTTCTAGCAAAGCTTACTTTTTGTTTAATGTGCAAGAAATAATCCTGCTTGATGGAGGATTTTCAACCACTGCGTAACCTGTCAGACTTATTCTTGTCATGAGTTTGCTGCTGCTTTTGACTAGTTTTCCATTGAATGTTCTGTAAAGGATAAAAAACCTGTTTTAAATAGGAATGGAAGAATAGAGGGTTCTGAGATAAGAGAATCTGAGGTTTCTCTATTCCGTCATCAGAATATATGTCTATATTTCAATATTCTGTCACGGGGCCTTATCCCGGAGCAGTGATTGTGCACCTGTTCCCTTTTCCTGTGGTTTGGAGTGTATATAGTGATAGATGTTACTTCTTAGTGATTATGAAGCTGAAGTGATTTTTATTGTTTGCATATTTGCTGACACTACCCTCATAATGTGTTGAGAGCAGATCAGTTTGCTCTTGCTGAGATGCAAACTGGACTGCTCTGTGTACGTGTGTATCTTTATTTATCTCTTTTTGAGTCTTAAATTTTGAGCTACAGCAAATCTGTTGACAGGGACAAGACACAAGGAACGAATGCCTGAATGAAGGGGAGGAAGGGAGGGAGAGAGACTGAGAGAGACAGAGACCATGCAGATGATAGTCACAAGCTGTGGATCCAGCGGTGTCCTGTCAGTCTTCAGAGGGTGCCACCTTTATAGAGGCCAAGTTCAGAGTATCCATGGGGTGTTCCCAGGTGCCATTCCCGTACCTTGGGGTGATGTGTATGAGCAGTTGCTTCCTTTCCCACAGTTTGCCACAGTGGGCACTTTTGTCCGGATGCATTAACCAAGATGTACTAACCTGGTCTTAACTCTGCTAGGCCTGGAATTAGTGCTTTCCTCTTGCAAATTTCTCCATTCTCTGCTTCTCTCAAGTTCCTGCTTTGGTGCCTTATTATCTTATGGAAAGTTCCTTCTGTGGCCTTGACAATATTTCGAGACAGGCAACTGTACTCTTTAAGTCCTTACACTTGTAAAGCCCTTTTGCTGTACTCTGTGGACAAACATTTCTTTAATTGGCACCTAGATATGTAGAAGCTTACATGTCTAGGTAGGTGGAAGAGAAAACTTTGTACTTCTGGTGGGCCACTGCTGTTCTTGAAATCAGCAGTTCAGAATTCTGTTTACAGTGTCTCTTTTCTGTATGTGAGCTCCAGCAACAGCACCTGCTGTTGGGCCAGACCCCGAGGGTAAAACCTGTCCCTTGGACATCACCAAGACAACTTCAGACAGATTCAGTACTGTGCTACTTAGCACCTACCTTGTGTCTGAGTTCACTAGTAGCTTTTCTTTTCCAATAAACTTTATAGCTTAAGCATAGGCTCAGTTGGTTTATAAATACTTAATGGCTGTCTGCGTGAAGCCTGTAGTGAAAGACTGTGGCTTGGTGGGGAGTTGTTGATAAGAGATTCCTGTTGTTGTACTTTTAAATAACACAGCAATAACACTGAGTAAAAATGCCTGTTACCACTGTGGCAGAGTGCCTATTAGTTCTAGCCACCAAATAGCAAATCTCTTAACACTCTGTAGTGGGTTGTTTGCCTGTGTGTTTTATGCAGTCAGGGTGACCTGTGGACATGTGGACATTTGTCCCTTTTCACCATGCCAATGACTATGTCATCTCAGTTATCTGTGAATGTGTGCTACTGCGTAATACTTCTAAGTTGCAGTCACACACAAAAGTTCCTTACTACAGCTCCAATCTTCTGGTTTTGTCTGACGTGCCTGATTTTGTTCTTTTCTGTCTTTTTCAGAAGAATGTCCTAAATTAGTAGCTCTACCTCATGCAGCTTTGCTTTGCTTTGCTTCCAAAGAGAGTCTTTAATAGCTTTTCTAAGAAATTCTTTCCAAGTGGATTTTTAAATTATAGGAATAGAAAAGAATCTTCTTTAGTAGTCACTGTGATTTAAATGTGTTCTACCAGACCCTCCTTCCCTCTGTGCTGCTGGCTGCTGTCACCATGTTTATTGTAACTGGGAGAAGCACTGCAGTGATGCTTTTTCTACACCACAGAAGACATTGTGAAGATTGCTACAGTTGGAGCCATCTGAGCTGTCACTGGAGAGCCTTCTGGCCTTTCTTGGCTTTCAGAAAGCAGAACTGATACGCATTTGTTGTTGTTGGGTTTTTAATTTTTTTTTTCCTGAGAATGTGGTGCAACAAATAGGAACAACAACAGTTCCTTAAGTACAACATGTGAACCATTTTGAATTGATATGTTATACCATATAACATACATTTTGTCCAGCTGTTGAAAACTTGCTTTAATGTCTCTTCTCAGTGGATTTTTCACGTTAATTTGTTTTCTGTCTTTTCTTTTTATGATTATTAGCATTTTTCCTTCTCTCTCTCTCTCTCTCTCTCTCTTTCATCTTTCCACAGTCTGAATAGCCTTAGTCTGTTCAAATCCTCTTTGTACTGAAACCATTTCTGTTTCATAAATGAGCCCCATATTTCAGAGACTTACAGAGAATAGTATTCAAAGCAAGATTCTCAGACTGACAGGGAGAAGAGTTTGATACTGCTGAGCAAAGCATAACTTTTGCTGCCTAGCCAGACATAACTTTCCTTTTCTCATAACAAGAGAAAAGTAAAAGTCAGAATGTTCTTGTGGCATGGCTGTTCTTGCAAGCCATGGGTTTGGGAATGCTGTCACAGATGTTTTGGTTTTCTGGGTTTTTCCTCACATCCCACAACCTGCAGTGACTAATGTGAGGAATAAGATGACATTCAGACTTTGAAGATTGGGTTTAGGTATCAAAATTCTTTTCATAAGGCACTTTTTCTCAGCAGGCACCAGTTTTTCAGTCACTGTATGTTTGTTTAGGGTTTTTTTCTTTCGAGAGTGCATCCTTACAGGATCGATACTATCCAGTTAAACCATTCTGCACTGTTAGCAACAAAAGATGTAAGGCAGCTACTTGTGAGACTGAGTTGGTGACACTCATAGTGGGATACAGATAATGCATTGCTTGCTCTTTTTTTTTGTTTCTGATGTTTTCTGCTGCTAACTCAATACAGAGAAAGGCTGATTGATACTCTTCCCCTCGCCCAATCTGAGTGACAGCATTGCTCCACCTGTTTGGAGTTTGTTTTTTTTTTTTGTTGCTGTTGTTCTGTATTTTCCTCTGACCACAGATGCTAGATAAACTTTTTATATATGCTTGAGTAGGAATAACTGATGTATGGTATCTAGTTATGATTGATGATGTAAGCAGGAAACAGTCATGTTTTCCCATTTCCTGTTTCTGGAGATAAAGTTTAAAGTATTACGTTGTTGCTATGAAGTTCTTATTACTATCTTGCAATAATATTTTTGCTAAAGAAGATAACTTGTATTTCCAGCATTTTTTAGACTTCATGTTTTGTAGGGTAATTAACTTTCTTGCTCTGTGTAAGAAGACTGGCTATTGCCAACTCATGTGTCAGAGCTGTAGTGAATGCACAAAACTTCTAGATAAGATGCTAAAACTCCACAAAATGACGTATGTTTTCTATTTTAAATGGTCAGGTATATGATCAGATAAAAATAACAGTAGCTACCTTATATGGAACTCTTTGCAGATCTTGTCTGAATGCTCCCACTCTTCTGACAGATATCAGGAGATTCTTAGTAGGTTGTATGTTGTGGGGTTTTGTGTCTGTTTGGTTTTACACATTTTCAGCAGCTTAAATCCCATCCTTCTTTGGGTGCTGGTATTTTATGCAGCACCTGCATTATACCAGGAAAATTTCCTAAGTAAACATGGATACAGCTCAGTCCTTTTTGGCTGACTAAACTTGTCATACCCATCTTACAGCCTCTCTGAAGGCTGGACCTTCTCTTCTCCTGTGAAGAGGACATGAGGGAGAAACCACTGTCTAAGAATGAAATGGGGTGTAGAGCTTAATCAGCATACCACACTCACAAATACTGTTTCAGGTAGAAGCTTTGGT
The DNA here is from genome assembly GCA_013397795.1 of Orthonyx spaldingii. Lineage (NCBI taxonomy): Eukaryota > Metazoa > Chordata > Aves > Passeriformes > Orthonychidae > Orthonyx > Orthonyx spaldingii. The sequence continues at coordinate 1,075,048 of VZTJ01003241.1, forward strand.
GAAGTCTACACTGAGTCTTCATGGGAAGATTGACTTCCTGGTGAATAATGGAGGGGGCCAGTTTGCAAGTCCTTCTGAAGCCATCCGTGCAAAAGGCTGGAATGCTGTGATAGACACGAATCTGACAGGAACCTTCTATTGCTGCAAAGCAGGTAAGGTCTGAACATTAAGCTTTTTATGTTTATTTGGTTTTGTTTTTTACAGAAATACTGGATAGTAAGAAATGTAAAGTTTCCCTAGCTTCATTTTGTGCACTTACCTGACAGTGGATATTTATTTTCCTGAATCTCATCCAAAGCTTTGCCTTAAATGGTATATTACATTTGTTCATAAATAGAAACATACATTTAGGCAAGCATGATCTTCTGGTTAAGGCCAGATTTGGGGAGTCAGTTGACTTTGGTACTCATTTAAAAGACTATAGGAAAACCACTTTTGTGGCCTGTATTCACTGTGTATAACATAGGAAAATACTTCTCTCCCTTCCGGGATATAAATTTAGGCTTGAATTTAAGTGTGGTATGTCATTCTTAGATAGCATTTGGAATGTGGAAATTAAATGTGGAAATTAATTTACATGGAAACATGAAATCTTGATTTCCATTGAATGCTTCTTGACAATTATTGAGCCTTACCTGGAGCACGCCTGTTGCCCCATGGCCTCACCCCTGCATTGGCAAGGCTGTGGTACAAGCAGCAGATTGTTTTCTTTAAACCAGTATGACAAATGTGTAGTGTGATTGCAGTTAAGACTCCAAATTTGGATTCCAATTGGCAAGTTCATTTGTATGCGTTTCTTCTGATATTTATAGGTTATCTTCCTCCTTCATACAGTGTACAATGCCTGGATGCAGGAACATGGAGGAGCCATTGTCAACATTACTGCTGCCGTGAGAAATGGCTTTCCTGGAATGTCGTAATATATATTTTCTTTTTACACTTTCCTATATTTTTCCCCCAGAACTACTAATTGTTCCTAAACACTTCAGAAAGGTGTGTACTGGGCAGCAGCAGAGTATAGAAATACAGTAGATCAAGAGAGAGGAAGAGTATCACTTGGCTGTATGTGTGGGGATCTCTCATTAATCCAGTAGATGGCATCTCTGGTCTCTCTTCACTTGTTTGTAAGAAATTATGAAGCAAGACTTGCTAGTGAAGCTTTAATTGGAAACAGCTTCTTTTTCTGTTTGTTGGGTTTTTTTAAACTTTGAAATTGAGTTTCTGTTGAAGAAATATAAAAATACATTTTGAGCAAGTGTTGCATTATCTCTCTTTGTCCTGATTCAAGGTTGAATGGTTTCAAAACCAAAATTTTTAAAGGAACAGAATATTTTCTCACTAGCTTGTTTTTCACAGTACGGAATAAATATCGAGATCCACACGGTGGTGCTGAAGCTACAGTTATTTGAGTATCTCCACTGTCGTATCTGGTTAAATTGTCATGGCAAATAGGCTGAAGATGTTTCAATTTGAGTTGAACTAAGAGGGAAAAAAAACTAAATCTGAATAACAGTGGAAAAATTTTCCTAAGTAACTGTTGTATGTAGATGGATAGACAAAATTACTTTCAAATTAAATTGAGTTGAAACTTCTTGCAGAAATGTACTGTTGAAAAAGATACACCTTTACAAGTCCAGCCACCACTTGTGTCAAAAGTCACCTGATACAAGCTTTTTACAAGTATTAATTTTGAACATAAAGGTTGTCATGTTTCCTCAGAGTGTGCCAGGAGGTTATTTATTTCTGGCCTAAACATATGAATAAATGATGTTTTCTTACCTTTTTCTTAAGTTTTTCTTATTCTTTCCATGTATTTGAGAAGCTGTTGTATCTATCTCCCCTTAGTCTGTTTTGCTAGGCTAAAGCAACTAAATTATATTCATTTTCTCTGCAACTGTCTGCAATTCATTACTGCAGTAATTTTATCTGCATTTGTTCAAGCTTGTAATAATTTCAGAGCAGTTACCTACAGCAAGGTGTAGAAGTTCACTCTGACTCTTGTGTCTCTATCTCCATCCACCTAGAGTAATTTTTGAATAGTGACTTATTTTAATCATATTTGTCAGAAGATTTAAACAATCTTTTAGACCACTATTCTTCCGACTGTTGTTTTACCTGTTGCAGGCTGCATGTAGTTTTACACAGTTTGAACTTCAGTTGTTTCTCTTTTTATAAACCTGCTCCTGCAGTAGAGTGTAGCTGACCCCCATGTTGCATTGGGAAGGAAATTTTAACTATTTCCAGCAATGACAGGAAATCACAGCATAGCTTGTTTAAACAGTGAAGCTATGGTCAAACTTGGAAACTAGAGAATCTCTCTCTTCCAGATGCTTGGTCCAGCTACAGAAAACTACTCTGAATACCCTAATGAGGCTGCAGTAGAATTAACATTGGACACTCTTAGCTGAAGGAACAGATGCTTCCTTTGCTTTTTTTTCTCCTTAGGCACACAGGAGCTGCAAGAGCTGCAGTGAATAATCTAACCAAGACTTTAGCTTTAGAATGGGCTCACAGTGGAGTGAGGATCAACAGCGTTGCCCCCGTAAGTAATGGCAAATGATCTGATTAAAATTAGCCATTACACATGTTCATAGTTAGACCAAAATGGATTTTTAAGTTTATAACCAGTAACTGTTTGTGGATTATTTATGTATTTGTTTATTTATAATTCCCTCATTGCATTCTTTGGGCCATTTGAGAGTGTTTTGTACTTTTGGATGATGAGTCAGAGGATGTGGGATAAAATTGCTTCTGCTTTTTGCTTTGACTTGGCACACTTGGTTTTTAGTTTTTTTATAACTAAATGAAATTATACTGGTGGGAGTTGGTGACCTGTCTTACAAAGCCTTGACATAAAATTACTGAATGCTCTGTGTTTCAGTAATGGATATATTACTTCTGAGTTCAGGCAACTTTTTCTGTTTGAGGCTCAGGTATGCTGATGATTTTCACCTATGTTTACAAACGTATTTTGAAAATCTCTGATGTCTCACATAATGCCTTTTACTTTGTCTTCTACATGTTAAGTTATAAAGAGACTGTAATTGGAGTGTACCTTCTCTCACAGAAATCTTATGTAAAAATATGTATTTTGATTTTTTTTTTCTCATCAAATTCATGCAGACAGGAAACCACTATACAGGTCAGCTAAAATATGCCTGCCACATTTCTGAGGAAGTAGACAGCAGGTAGAGTTGTTTTAAATATCTGTATAGAAAGAGCAGCTACATTTTGTAGTGCACAGTGCTGCAGATACAGGGGTTATATAGAAGTTCTAGCTTTGACATTTGAGAAGGTGTGGTCTGTTGTAATTTTCTCTTATCCACAATTTATTTTGCACATTTAATCCCTTGAAATTAAAAGAGGAAACATAAACTTTGTCCAACTACTTCTACAGTCAGAATTTAGCTTATCTCACAGTGACTGTCGTAAATGAAGTGTCATATGTTTAAGTGATCCCTAGGAAGATCTTGGTATTATTTTTGTAGAATGTCTGTATATTCTGTTGTGCCTCTTGTCCTGAAACATCTGGCTGACTTTGTTTGGCATAGCACAGAATGCCTCACGACAGATGTGTGTTGATCATTCAGGTAGAGGCTTTTATGTAACCTTTGTAAGACCCAATTCATCTGGAGATGTGTTAAATATTAAGATCTACTGACTTGTATTTCCTGTTCATCTGTTGTTTTCTGATTTATCAAGTCTTGGGGAAGTAAGTCATTAAGACAGCATTATTATGTGAATACATTTTTCAGGCATGCTAATTACCTAATGAATCATGCTGATTATGTATTATAGCACATGTCAGAAGAAGTTTTTGACAAGCAAACACTTCAGGGCTTTGGCTCTTTCAGAAGTATTTGCTAGCTCTGTTACTATGCTGGTAACAAAAGTCCATGTTGTAGTTATAGTAATACTTCTGTCACCTTTGTGGACCCATCAGGTCTAGGGTAACAATACAAAACTGTTACTGCTTTGTGGGAGGAGAGTAACCTATAGGAAATGGGACCTCTGCATTCTGAAAAAAATAGTTTCACATATATTATACAAGTATCTTCGGAATCTTAGTATATGCTTCATGGGTGAATTCTGCTATTTTACTTAAACTTGAGTTCCAAAAGTTGTGTCCTAACTGGTGGATGTAACCCTGTGTTCACATTGCCATCTTCCTTCTCAAGAGGAAACTGGACTGTGTGGTCACCAGAGCAAACACAGTCATCTTTTTGTTTCTACAGCAGCTAAGTAGGGAGAATGAGAATTCAGACTGAAATCTGTCTGCTTCTGTAATTCACAATAAATTGGCCCAGTGCTCCTACAGATTACAAGAAACTTTTGAGAACTTGTTCTTGAGGCTTTCTAGTTTCCTTCTGTAATTTTATGTAATGCTTGTAATTTCAAAGCAGCCTCTGAGCTTTTTTATCCTCCACTTTTTTGTTATTGAAGTGACAGCGGAGAATTGGAATAATCAGAATTATTGTGCTTGAACAGAGATGTGGCTGGCAGCCAAATTACCTTCTTGTATAAATTATACTATGCCATTACATTCAAAAACTTGTATTCAAGTGCTCTTTAGATAGTTCAATCCCACAGAAAATCAGTAATGACAACTTCACAATTTTAGAATGATCAGTTTAACTGTATGCAAGAGAACTAAAGTTTCACTATGCTGTTTTAAAATAGGGACTGGTATTTTCAGAAACTGCTGTGGCAAACTATGGAGAACAAGGTGTAATGATGTGGTTAAAGAGCATACCAAAGGTTCCTGCCAAGAGGTCGGCTGTTCCTGAGGAGGTGATGTATTTCAGAACGCTCCTGACACTCCTACTTCTGTGGCTCTATTTTGAAGGCACTTTATTATATGGAGAACAAAAAAGATTTAATTTTGTACTGCTATGGAGTATTTAAAAAGAAGAAAGCTTGTGGCAATGTGTGGTTGTGCCAAGTGAGAGACTTAACTGTTGTACAGAAAATTTCATTCAGCTGCCTCTTTCAGCTGAAGTGTTTGATAGTAGATGTTATTTCTTGAAAAAGTTGACTTTGGCAGGAAGGACTGAAAGAATTAATATTAAGGGGGGAAAAAAGTGTGTCTTAAAAGCACTTAGCTCTCTTTCACCACGAATGTACATCTTTGATAAACTGATCAACCTTTTTTTGTTGTTTTTTTTCGGTATCTGATGCTGCTCTGTGACAGCTTACTGGTTTTCCTCTGTTAAATGCTTGATGTTTGTGGCTGGAAGGATGGCCTTAAGGCTGTTACAGTTTTCATTACTGAGTAGAAAATGTTACTGTGTCTTGCCTGTAAAAGTTTTCATAAGTTTCTTTGACATGAACAATTCCCAGCAGTTTAAGGAAGATTAAAATTGTCATTATTTTACTAGATCTCTCCTGCAGTTTGTTTCCTGCTGTCTCCAGCTGCATCGTTCATAACTGGGATAACCATGGTCGTGGATGGTGGCCAGAGTTTGTACAGCCATACCCTAGAAATACCTGGTAAGAAATGGGCTACAAAATAATGTCCTTCAAGTGACTGAAGTTGGGCGGTGGGAGGACACAAAAGTAAAATGTCTAGTTTCTCAGTCAACTAAGTAAATTATTTTATTTGTTTTCTTCAGATCATGACAGATGGCCCGCACCACCAGAAGGAAAAAATTCTGAAATGCTGAAAAAGCTTCTTTCTGGCGAGTTCAAGCCAAAGCTGTAAAAGAAAAGAGATTTTACCTTGTTCCCAGTTGCACAGTTGCTGATAAACTCACTTAGTGATTGGACCTTACTATTCTCAGTAATAGTTTTTTTTGCTCATATGTAACTACATCAAGTGCCTTGATTTTTGTTGGTTTATATTTAAAACTTTTGAAAGGCTTTACATTGTACATTTCTTCTCTGGAAACACCCACCCTGAAAACATTAAGTATTGAACAATCCCAGCAGAAGAGAATAAAAAAATTACTTATTTTGCAGTGAAGGTAGCCAAGAGAGAATGTTTTGGAATCCTTCTATTCTTGATGAATCTAGGGAGAAGGTAATTTAAATCTTTTACTCTAAGTTGCATCAGTAACCCTTTGGGTAAGCATTAGCTCTACTCTATTTCTGTTCAGCCAGACACTGAGTGTTCAACAATGGTTTTAAAGACCAAGCAGAGTAAGTATTTCTCTGAAAATAATTAAAAATAAGATGGAATACTGTTATTAATGTTTCAAACTAATATGGCATATCATATTGGGAATGTTTTGAATTGTTTGCAGATATAATGATATAATGGAGTTAAGCTGGCTGCAACTTAAATTTGATAACAGAATAAACATAGTAAATACAGTGATGGAAACCAGTATAGATTCAACAATTTAACATGCAAAATCTGTGGTGTACATTGCAGTGCTCTCTGCAGTATGCTGTACTAGTAAAGGTGAAATTTGGAATTCTTCATTTGCCAGTTAAATCACCTTCTATCCATACTGTGTTGTCTTACAATGTTAACACAATTTTGTTCATTACTGTCTTTAGGTGTGGTTTGTGTGAACAATGCGGAGATGCCATTTAAAAACCAGCAATTTTGTCATGGATCACTTGAAGAGGCTATATTTGTAATTTTTTAAATTCACTTTAAGGCAAATGTTCCCATGTCTGCTAACTTTAGGGAAAATATAAAAAATAAGTAATGACTGTTTGTTTGATGTAAAAACTGAAATTCGTGGAATCAAGTGGCTGCTATAGAAGGGAACTTTTAATATTTCATTTGGGACTGAATGTAAGAGTCTAACAATTGTTTCTTCTCTGCAAAGATGTTTCATTTCTGTGTCTTTCAGTAAAAATATGTGTTCTTATATAGATACATGTAGATTTCTTTTTTATAAAAATGAAATTAATGCCAGTTTGGGGAGGGGAGGAGAGTTTGAGCCAATATGTGTGTTCTTTCTCATTTATCCCCTTTCCTTAGTAACTGAACAGTCATTTATGTGCTTGTGAGAAACTGGTACAGAGATAAAGCCAACTTTTTTCAAACCTCTTGTGCAAGGTATATTTTGATTATTGCAAATATTAGTTTAGGGTACTCAGCAAGAGGATTCCTGGAAGCAAGTGCACCTGTTAGAAGTCTAGCCCACTGCATTTAAGTGAAATTATTTAGTTTATTATGACATTATTTCTACATTCTTAACATCTTCCTTGAAAAGGTTAAACATGAATATGCTTGAGACTTCAAGAACTTACTTTCTCTGTTTGACTGTTTCTGTGATACATATGCACTGCGAAGTTGGTGTGAAAAGGACATGAATTGATCACTTTTATTATAGCCCAGAACTGTTCACTGAAAGATTTGAATACAAACTTGGAAATAATCAATTTTTAATCTTGCAAATTTCCTCTTTAACGATGCTGGAGTGTGAATATTCATAAAGAGGGGAAGTTTATATGTAATGATGGTGAAATTCATCATTCACTTCAGGAAATCATGAGAACATTAGAAAGGCAAGCATTCTCCTGTGTGGGAGACAGGTTCAGTCTGCAATTAATAAATTCCTTCACAAGTAAAACTATAACAAACCTTTCTGGTTGTGCTGAATACAATTTGACTTTGCCTTCTTCAACTTTCAGCAAAGCAATGGATGTACTAAGAAGATTTAAGTTAGTTCTTTAGTAGAGGCTGTGTCAGCTTTTTCTTTAACTGGCAGGAAGTTGAAACAGGCAGCATTTGTGGAGCCGTAATGTGCTCAGCTTGGTGCAACAGGAGAGTATACTCACAATACTCCGGGGTAAATGTGGTTTAAAAATACAGAAAACACATTCTCAGAAGGGGAAGGGGACACATCAGTGTTCTCTGCTTTTCTTTTTTTTCCCTAGTAATAATACCAAAGTTCCCCCATGAGCTGAGGCTTACTGTGCACATTATTAAAATGTTTATCACAGTTTTTTAGATATTAGGATAGTAACGCCCTTGCTGTAATGGTTTTGCAGTAATCACAGCCTTTCTTTTTTTGTTTGGGGGTTTGGTTGGTTGGTTGGGTTTTTCTTCTTTTTTATTTTTATTTGTATTTTTGGAGCATTTACTTTGGTTTTGTGTTTTTTACCTTGCACCATGGATTACATTAAATGTTGAATTCTCAGAACAGAGGTTTTATTTTGGTATTGCCTCTTTGGTCCATTTTTATGCAGATTAAAATGATTTTAAAAGTTGTGCAGCACCTTGCAGAAGCCCAGTATTGTGTCAGCTGGCAGCAAGAATGTTTCAGGTTTCTGCTGTAGTGCTGCAGATAATATCAATGTAGAAAGCTCTTCCTATGCCAACAGCCCTTGATCAAAGGGCATTGAGAGGTTAAAAGAAATGGGTGTGGTAACAAAAACATCCTTAACCTGTGTAAGATTGGGGTATCTGGAGTTCAGAGAACAGGGCTTTATTTTATTTGATTTATTTTACAAGGGAGGTGAAAGCAACTGTGAGAAAAGGGCTAAGAAACCTCAGGAACAGTCAAGGAGGTTTACTGACCAAACACTGAAACTTAAACATTTGCTGCACTGTATAATTGTAATAAGCTATGAGAAGACTGTTAGAATGACAGTTAAATTTACCATTCTGTTAGAAATCTCTTTTTGGTTGCATTAGTATTTACCTCTGGCTAAGCCTGTGCCTATTCTGCCTATCCCTTATCAGATATTCATTTGATGGATGAGTAGGTGCTCACCAACTGCTACTTTGCTCCACTATCTGGTGTTATATCTGAATATGTGTCATAGAACTTTACATTTGTGACAGCAGTGTAATTCAATGAAGGGGAATGTCTGTCAACTTCTGTCAACTGCACTTGCCTTATGTTTTATACTCAGTGTTAAGCAGAATATTGTTCATTTAGGGTATTTATTTAGCATAAAATTAAGTCTGGTTATTCTGTGGGTTTACTTAGTGTAAAATGAAGTCTGTGTTGTAAAAATCTTCATTCTTTAAAGATTAACAGATGTCATGTTTGCTAAAGGGATAATAGTCTGTGCAGTGTCATTCTGCAGTAAGGTCCCTTGTCTACTTTAAGATGTAAATGAACAAATACGAGGCAGCCATTGTTTGTTACAAGCATTTATGGCTGTGTTTAGACTTCTGAGTAGTCATACAGAATATCCCCTATAATCTTTAAGGAAGTGTGCTCTTTGCAAGACAGTGTAATTTTATATACTTCTAATCGGCATCTCCCACTTTCCCCTTGCCGTCTCAAATACAGCCTTGTGTTAAATGGCTGAGTGCTGCAGACGTTGGGGGAATTGTCTTATTAGTAAAGTCAACAGTGTCTGTGTTCTGGGTTACTGAATATGGCTGAGTCCTAAAGGTAAATGAGTTGCTTCATAAACTTCAGTAATGGGGTTGGAGCAGACAAACCTATCAGTACTACTGCCAAAGATCATTTGCAGTGTATAATACATTTTTACAAATCTTCCAGCAGTGATTTAGGACTGTCCTCTCCAAGCTGTTTCCTCTTCCTTTCTTTTGGCATTAGCCTTACAGTGATGGTGCCTTTGTATTGGGTGGAAGTGGAAATACTGAGACGCAGGCACTTGTTTCCTTCTGTCATGGGAATGCATAGGAGCATAGCAGACATGACTCTCAAAGGTTTGAAATAATAGTGCTGTTTGCTCAATGCATGTGAGCTGGATTTAAATTTATAAACAGACTGTTGGCCCTGCTGCTGATGAGGAAAGACTCTGGATCGTGTTATAACAACCTGGCATCACAAACTTTACCCTACTGCAGTTCCCAGAAGAAGCCATTTTGACTTCTCTTATCTGTCTCCAGCTTGCTCCTTTGTCAGTTAACCCCTCATTTGATTAAATATATGTTAAATTAATCACTAACTTACCCTTTTCTGGATGTCATTCAAAACATGGTAATACGGTGCCATCTATAGGAAGGAGTGGTGGGGAGGCAAAGAAACTTGGGAGAAAAAGGAGAATAATGGCATGGCTCTGAAAAGGGACTGGTTTGTTCCTTTTTAAAGTATTTAGAGGCTGTGGCTCTAGTGTTAACCAATACAGGCACTTGTTAGCCTCAAGGAATACATGAAGGAGGTGAGAACGTCTGATTGCAATGAGGTATTGATTCTGGAGAGCCATTCTGCCAGAGTTCAGTCAATTGCTTGAGTGCACTATCCTGAGATGTGTTTACTGTATAATTTCCACCTCCACACCTCCCAACTTCTGTCACCTGTACAGGATTTGAACTGGATGCATAAATACATCATATACTTTATTGCAAATCCTGTCAGCTATTTTTTTCTGTTATTTTCCATATCAGCAATTACACTGTTCCTGTAAGATTTATTTTGCTCCAGTGGCATTACACATGATCCCAGAACCATGCCCCCGGGTTTGGGCTGAGCTTGGTGTGAGCCAGTGTCATGAGTGCTGGTCCTTGGTGTTGATAGGTATTTTTTATCTCAAAGTCAATATTTAGCTGTTTATCCTGCTCCTGGTACTGAAGATGCTCTGATTTTAGGATTATGGCATGATAGCACTGATGCCTGTCAGGATGTACATCACCTCTGCAAAGCACGCTTGGGATGGTGCTCTGTGCTATGCAGGCTTTGTGCAGCAATACAAAGGATCACATGGGCAGAGGAAGGTGGGATGGTTTTCCACAATCCTTGCTGGCTTCTTCTGTAGGAAAGAACTTTGACTTCAAAATCTGCTATTCACTAACCCCTCCTCCATGAGTGAAATCCATTTGCAAGATGCTAAAGCTGACAAATGGCCATGAAATGGAACATTAAGGCAAGGGAAACACTGGGTGTGTTTTCAAAGCTGTGTAAGCAGCTGTGGCTCATTGATTTTGCTTGATGGTGCATGAGCATCACATGTCAGCATTTTCTTGGCTGTTTCCCTATCATTTGGCAGAAAAGGTCACCTTTTTATCTTCCTAGTTAGAGACTCTTAGTCATGACAAGTGTCTTGTGAACACCACTGACAGTTTTCCCAAGTGTGGTGCAAAGTGTCTTAGTTTTGAGATGACTATGTCTCCTGCATGAGGCCTCTGGAATCAGTGATTCAGTGCCTTGTGCCTTTCTTGGATGTGCTTCATCAGCTGGTCTTTAGTACTAGTCCTCTTCAGTGCCTTTAAAAAATATGACAGTATTTATTTTTATCATTCTCTGCAGCCTATTTTGGTTGAAGATCTCAAAATAATTGGGTTATGGACCTTGATAGGCAATTACTTAGTTTCATATGTGGTCCCCACTGGAAATTAACATGTAAATCTTGAACTTCTGTTCAAGTATTATTTCATGGGTTTGTTAAGGGTGACCAAAGCAGCCCCCCAACCCTTGTTTTGGGTAGATTTTGCAGGCTTGTCCAGGATTTGCAAACCTCTTGATGTCTTACAGGTTAAATACCTCTTACCACATGCCCAGAAAGCAGCATGTGAGCAGCAGCTCAGCGGGGATTACTGAGCTGTAGAGTCAGGTGCCCCGGCACAGGTCACTGCTGTGTCTGCACAGCTCTGTGTGAACACACAGGGCCTGGCAATGCCTCAGAGGGCGTCCGCTAAACATGCACAGCTCATTTGTGCTTCTCATACACAATGGTTCATGCCTGTCAGGTTACTGTTAAATCTGTACAAAACTAATTACAGTGCCGTGCTATTATTTACAGTCATCGGCTACTGAGACTGCACGAGTAGCTGTAATAGCTGCCCTGCTACGTATCTGGGACTACTTCCCCGCTGATTAATTGAGGGTAGCATCCTTCTTCCTTGCATGCATTGCCTTCCTGCGGGAAGCAGGTGGCTCCTGCAGAGCGGTCAGTCTGTGCCGGGAGAAATGCGCGGCCTAAAGGCGGCAGTGCGCCGTCCTGGATTGTCGTAAAAGCCTGCACAGCCCCTCTAAGAGGCAAGTCAAGGCAGTCTGTGCTGCGCTGGACTGCGGTCTGGGCCCGGCAGAGCCGGGGGATGGGTAGCAGTGGGCAATGGCAATGGTTGTACCGCGGTGCACCTTCTCACCCTGCCCTCGCACGGCGCCGATCCCGCAGCCGCGGAACAGCACTAGGCCGGACTTCTCTTACGTTCTCCTGCCCAGGACCGGCAGCTGCAGGAGACGCTCGGCCTGGGGGTACCGCGGCGGGGCGCGGGCGGGACTCGAACCCCCGGCAGAGCTCCCGGCGCGCAGGCGCCCCGCAGTCCCGGGCGCGCGCCGCCCCCTGGCCGTGACGCGGGCGCGCGGTGACGCCTCGCGCTCGCTGCCCGTCAC
>VZTJ01003241.1:1087342-1169497 GCA_013397795.1 Orthonyx spaldingii
GCCCCGCTCCGCCCGCCCAGCCGCGCCGCACCGCTCCCCCCGCGCCGACCTCGGCGCCGCCGCCTGTCACCGTCCCCGCCGTGCCCCGGCGCGGGCAGGCCCCGGGCCCCTTCCCCCCCTCCCCCGGGGGGGGGTGGGCTCCGCTCCGGAATCCTGGCCGCTCTCTCCGCGCCGCCCGCCCAGCCGGGGCTGCGCCCGCCGCCACCGGCCAACGCGGAGGGTCCCCGGCGGCCGCCCGGCCTCCGCTGTGACACAGGTCGGTGCGGAGAGGGGGCGGCGGGGGCGGCCCGAGTGTGGGGGACCCCGGGGCAGCTTTGCACGGGTGCCTTGGGGGGGGTCTGGGGCGGCCCCGGTGTCCCGGAGCTGCCCGGGCCGGGGGCGGCGCGAACCCGGCCCGGTGCAGGTGGAGCTAGGCGGCGGTGTAGTTGTTTGCGGTGTCGGGAGACACGCTACTGTTACTTATGTTACTGCTGCAGTATCTTAAGCGTTTTACGTGCCTTACGAGTATTTCCATGTCACCCTAAACCTTCCCGAGATTGCTCGCTGATGCCGTGATTTCTCGTCTGTGAATTGCTCTGCAGTGCTAGTGCTGTGAATTGGGTATGTAGGTCAGATTCTGCGAGATGTTTTTGTCAGGGGAAAAAGTGAATGTTGGATTATTTATTCCCGTGTTGGTTTTGAAGTGCATTGCAGCACCCACGAGGTTGGGGAGGTTTTTGTTGGTCTTTTTTTTTTTTTCCCTTGGTTTCTCTTGCTTCTGAAATCTGGTTTTAGTCTTTGACTGTGGCATTGCTGAAGATCAAAGCGATAAATTAGCTGAGCACTTCTAAGCTATATTGTATCATGAGGTGTCCTCTAAGAGGGTGGTAAAATAGAAGCATGCCTTGAAATAAGGGGGATTTCTAGTCCGTGCAGAAAATGTCTCTCAGCTACAGCGTTTCTTTCCTTTAAACAATGCAGCACGTTGCAGAGCGTTAGAGGCCTTCGGAATTGTATCGCTGTGTGTATGGCAGAGACGTGCTAGCAGAGTGAATGTCTGCAGGCTTGTCTTGCACAACGTCTTGGGTTCCCTCGTGGCAAAGCACTTACTAACGGAATACCCTAGAAAGCGTTCTTTCCTATGGAATTCTCTGTGGATGTTTTTAAGGGAAGGGGCATTGAAGAGGTAGTATTTATGCCGCATTGAAAAACCTTAGAATAATTTTTTTCGTTGCAATTTTTTCCTGCTTTCTCCTATACCTTTCCTTACAGTGACTTTGTAATTAACTGATTTCCTCAGAAATCTATTTAAAAACCAGAACTTGCTATAATTCCTGTTTCCTTTACGCAGTGTGTTCTATCGTGACTGCCACCAATATGTATTGAACCCAAATTTGATTCAGATAGTGAAGCTGTATATAGTTAATTCAATTTTTCCCCCAAGGTTTTATTGTATGTTGATAAAGCAGAAGATAGCGTTTGTCAGATTGACTCATTGCTTGAGTAGAAAAATCTGTGTAGAGTTTGCCTTGATGAACTCTGTGTTGGTGTTTGAACAGGTGGTTTAGCTGGCACTAATAGAAGACTAAGGTGAGGAAAACAGATGGTTTTGCATTGCCTGCCTTGGCTTGCTGAGATTTCTAAACTGTCAGAGGAACCTTTTTTTTCCAAGATAGCTTGGTAATCTTAGAATTTTTTGTAGTAAATGTTATTAGGTAGAGAGCTGTGACAGAATTTATGAATGTGATGAAATGATCATTATGTTGTTTAATATCGGTAGGCGAGCTTTTTTATTTTGTTTTTACTTTATGTTGATAAAAGTAATTTATGGTAAAAATGAATAACATTTCAATTTTGGTCATAGATGTGTCAGTGGTTCTTTGCTATGATGGTTGGGAAAGCTGGTCAGTGTGCAGGCTTGTGGAGTTTAAAGCCTAGTGATGCTAAATGCAGAAGACATTTTTTTATTATAAAGTTTTCTCTGCAGAGAGCAAGCAAGTTGGTCAAACTGTAAATTTAGCCCACAGTTACAGTTTTTACTTTACATTTTTTCCTGATCATTTCCTGAAAGAAGTTGTTCGTATTTAGGTACAAATCAGAATTACTGGTTTTTAAAACCTTGTCATTAATAATAAGTATTTATGGAGAACTCTGGGGAAAAAAGCCTTGCAGTCTTGGTAATCTTAAGTTTTGTACTTTTTTTCTTTAATGTTCACTGCAGGCTGACTTTTTGCCTCAGCAAACTAAGAAGTTATGAGTAACATGTAATCTGTTTTTGTGACAGGTTGTTCAGTGATCCTCTACCTGGGCATCCTCTGAACTTAAAAGCAATGTTTTCTTATAAAATGCAGCCCGAGTATGATAACGGATTGATTTCCTTCATTTGTTCCCCCTCTTCCACAACACACAGCCGAGGGTGTTCTGATCTATGGAGAGGTGCCCATTCAGTTTGGAGTAATGAATGTGTTTTCTGGTAATATCTTCTTAGATGTTTCACACTACTAACATTATCCTTTGTTTAGACTATTTGGAGAAAAATAAATGAATGATGAAAATTTGATTGATGTAGTTAAGTACATCTTAAATACATTTGCAGAAAATGTCATGTGTTTTCGTATGCATAACAAGCTAATGTAAATGTGTATATTGCCTAGTGACTCTAGGTTTATCTAATTAGCAAACTATTAGGCTTGCTGTCCTGAAAATTTAATTTCTAAATGTAAGCTTTTAAAATTCTGAAGTATAACTGACACAGTATTAAATTAGTGAATTCTATTAAACACTGATTTTTCTGTGGGAAGAAAGAAAACTCTCTATAGGAATAAATACTACTTTTGCTCTTTGAATATTTTGGTATTTTGTAGTGCTAAGGTCAAAATAGATCGTGCATGCTATAATTGCACACAGCTTGGAGAATAACATTGGAAACATGGGAACACGTTCAGAATGCAGCGTGTTAGTCGTGATTCGCTTCTCATCTCTGGATCTTGGCATGACATGTTGATTTAATAATATGACAAATGCAGTTTATGGCTCTATGTAAACCCATTTTCTTAGACTAAACATGCTTATTTGCAGGTTTTTCTGGGATGTTTTAATATATTCACCTTAAATATAATCTTTTAGTAGCTGCAGGAAGATTGGTGACAATAAGAAAAGGAAGGCTGGAGATCTGTTTTGTGATATTGCAGGGATTTCCCTGGGAAGTGGGAATCACTGCTCTAGAGGTACTTGACCCACAAATACAAGTGTGGCATAGTTTAGGGCCCAGCTTGATGAGGTTATTTGAAGTTACTTGAGCAAGGCCAAAGCAGAAGTGGCTGCATTGTCCTTTAAAAACCAGGAGTTGGGAATTGGAAATGCAGGGAGACTGTAGAGACATGTCATTGTCCCAGCCCTCGGTGAAGTCTTACTTAAGTGTGCTTCTGTAGCTCAAGTTATTACATATTTTTGAAGATGTACCAGCAAACTTTAATCAGTTTTTCATGTGAAAGGAAAATAATTTTCTTTAGGTGAAGGTATTTTTTCTTTGCTGTAACTTTTTTTCAGCCATTTTTTTCTTCAAGTCCTTCACAATATTTTTCTTACTTGTTTCTCTTCCTGTATTTCCATTCATTATTTGTCCATTTTTGTGGATTATCTGCAGCAGTAAAAGATGCTGCTTTTGTTTTCCTGCAATGATTTGTGCCAAGTACACTGACAATCTGACAACAGCAGTGTAATAAAGTTCACATGCTTCAGGTGTTTATATTGGAAAGACTGTACTTTTGAAGCTCAGGTATGATAACTCTGATGGACATTTCTTACTTGGATGAAGGAAGAAATGATGAATGTGTAAGAAGAGAAGGGATTTCATGATGTCAGCCCCCACCAGAGGCAGAAGGAGATATGCTGAAATCATGTCTGACAGACATTTGTCTGATCTTCTCTTAAAAAACTCAGAAGAGGGGAACCACACCTCTTCACTGGTCTATTTATAGCTGGTACGTGACTATTATTGTTGTTAGGAGGCTTTTATTAACATTTAACGTAAATCTCTGTCCTGGTGCTAGTTAAGGCAGTAAATTCTCATCCAACTCTTATTACTCAAGCAGGATAAGGATTTCTGTGCTCTTTTCACCAAGTGTTTGCATATATGAAGACTCTTCCTCTGTCCCCTTTTATTTCAGGCTTCTTTTTACTAAACTGTGCAAACAGGATTTTTGTTGTTCACTCTCATTGTGCTCTGTGTGATTTGTCTGTATCTTTTTCAAAGTTCTCCAGACGGTTTTTGAGCAACAGAGTAATTAAGTTACTCTGTAAGTAGCAGAAGTAACATGATGGCCTTATTAAAATGTCATTCCAGGGTGTGTGCATGCAGGTATGGCTGGGTTTTGTTTTCGGTTTGTTGTTGGGGCTTTTTATTTTCTTACCAAAAGTAGCAGGTTCTTGGCTCCTGCATTTGCTAACACAGGAGCTCAGTTCTTTCTTCATATATATGAATTGGAGTTACCTTTCCAGGGAATATAACCTTATACTGCATTGAATTTAATCTTTATTTTGGGTTAGTTTTCTTCTATTAAGCATTTTTAGACTTAGCAGAGGATGCACTTGCTGCTCCTCTATATCTCTCTCCCAGCACATGCAATCCCTGTGGATTTTGAACATAAGCCTGCACTACAACAGGAAATTTGATTGAGGACAAGTTCTCCCAGGGTTGGATGCAGCTTCTGTTGGCAAAATTGTGTCCTTACCGGTCAGTTTTATACATGTGCTGTCTTTTGAAGTAAATCATATTGCTGAGGTAACTTCTGTCAGTGTAGCTATACCTGAACAAGCCTTTTGCCATTTTGAGATGTCATATGGTCCAGTGATGTAGCAGAAGAAATTTATATCTTACAGACATTTTTGATTGGAAGAATTGCAGAGTCAGCTATGAAACAGATGTGTTCAGCATGTTCCCTGGTTTTACTCCATTTTATCTGACTTATGTAAATTATTTTATCCATCATTTTTGAGACTAGATCAGAGATGGGACAGTTTTTGTTATTCTTTCAGCAGTGCATTCTTCACAAAAAACAGACAGCAATAATGATTATTAATGAAGACCTTTTTTAGTTTCTTGCAGGAAGAAGTATTCAAGCAGTCAGTGTTGATTACATCTCACCTGTCCTTAAAATTATTTTAAGATAGTTTAGACAAGAGGTCTGTAAATGTTAGCAATTTAAATACCATGTTACCAGAAATAAGTGTAGTCTCATATTTGAACAAACATTTGAAAACTGGAAAAATCTGGATCAAACTGTTTGAATTTCTAATAATAATAAAAAAAAAGAGAACAGAGAGCTAAAATACTGGCACAAGCAGAAATTAAACTTCTAAAGAAAATCTAAAAAAATTACAACATTCTACTGAAGAGCATGAGGCTTGTCACCCGAAATATTTTATAGATGTTGCAGCTGAAAACTGGTAACGTTAACCTGTGTTTAACTGTTGTTTTGTTACACTGACTATGCATGTTTTTAGCAGTGCCACGATTTTTGTAACTCCAGCATGACTTTTTTTTTTTTAAATAAAAATCAATTTGAATAGCAAACCCCCGTGGGAATTTTGGGGTTTTTTTTCCATAATTGCTTGATGATAACTGTCTTGGTATAAAGTTGGGGTTAAAAAAGCGTTTTTTGCACTGCTGGTAGCAGTAGGCACAGTAACTTCAGGCAGGAATGAGGTGGATAAGGTAATGACTTCTTAATGACTGACTTAACGAATGCCTTGCTGCAGCAAGTTCCTTTATGGAATATCTGTTATGCTGCTGTGTCTGTGATAGCAGCACTATCATGAATACTGAATGAGACTTTCAAAAGAAAATTTATATGTTATTAGTGAACTGTCTGGCAGGTTTTAGGTAAAAACTTAAGCCGTGATAGGATCAAACAAAAGGTAATCCAGCATTCTTCCCTCAATGATGAACATGAATGAATGCTTATGGAAGAGTGAGAACAGTGTAAGCATACTTAGCTTGAATATTCTTCCAGTCCCTAGTTATTTTCAGTAAAGGTTGATTCTATATCTGGTATAGTTTTTGTGTAGCTAATAATGTTTGGATTTTTTTTGTCAGACTTTTTTTTCATGCAGGTAAATAAATGTCTAGCATCCAAATATCCTTTTGTAAGAGTTTCTATAGCTACGTTAGTGGTTCTAGTAAAAACTACTATTTTTCTAAACTTTTTAACATTTGTACTGAGTTCCTTTGGTGCCAACTTTCTTTAGGAGGAGAGTGGACATTCTGTGTTATAACAACACATCTCTGTGGTCCTTGTGCAATTTTGTAACCCTTTATCACTTTCTCCCCACACCCAACTGTTACTGAAACTAGAGTTCTAACTTGCCTCTTTCTTTTCCTCTGTAGAACCCATTCTATGCCTTTGATTTTACCTTTTCCTACTTTGCTGCATCCTCCTCTGGAGCTGAATGTCCCAAGAATGCTGATGGTGTTCCAGATGTGAAGACAGTGATCTGTTTCACACTTTTTGTTTATAATTCCTAACACTGGATTTATTTCTGAGTGTTGGCATTATTTAGTGCAAAGCCCATTGGTTTCTTATATGCAAAGCTGAAACTGTTGCTCTCCTTCCTTCCTTCCATTCAACTCGCATCACTTTCATTCATCAGTGCTGGTCATTTCCCACTTTATTGCTCAGTCCTCTCTCTAATAAAGACCACCACCTCTGCTTAGTCAGTCCTCTCCTTGCTCTCTTTAATATGAGCTTCAGAAAGCTCCTGTTTCTTGGATAATTTAGAATATATTGATCAATGCACACTCCAGTGGAGGCCCACCTGGTATCCTCCTTCCTTGTGAGAACAACTATGTCTGTCCTATGTTTTCTATGTATTATACAATTTATTCGTGTGAGGGTAGATCTTTCTTATGCAGTGACTGCAAGAAAGCCTTTGCTGAGACTTGTCCAGCACCATAAATCCAAGTAGACCATGATACTGAGTGAGATCAGTTCTTTATACACATACACAGAGTGCACCGAGATTTGAAAGTGAGGATCTCTTTTTGGAACAGCCATATCTGCTCTTCCCTACTCTATCACAGTTATGCATATGTCTATTATTTATAGTTTATTTGTTATGTCACACTTAATATTGTATAATTTCCTGAAATCCCTGCATTATGCATGTCATCTTTCAGAGAACCTTTTTAAAGGATCTGGATTTGTGCAGTGGCCAAGAGGGTTGATTCCAGCAGGAGTTCTTGCACCTTTCTTTGTGTTGGCATTGATACTTTAGAATTGTGAGACCAGTTAGATAGGCTGATTATTAATTAAAATGAAAAATAAATCTTTTCAGCTGGATCATCTGTTGGCTCTGGATCTCCTGCTTGTCATTAAGGTTCAGCTGGGCAGCAGCAGTTGCTGCAGACAAGCAGGACTCTCTCTTGACACAAATGCAGCCTTAGCAGTGGACCAGTTGTCTTAAAGGTGATGGTTACAAGGGGGCACAGACATAGTAATCCTTTCTCTGGAGCTGTTGAGTCTGTAGTTAGTTCACCTTATTAGCTGTATTTATGAGGGTTCTTATGTTTTTATCACTTGAGGTAAAAGTAGAATAATGAAGCATCACAGATGTCATTGTAATTTGGTACCCAATGCTGAGGGCTGTACTAGTGCAGGTGCAAGAAGGAAACCTTATGATAATACATTGTCTTTGTGTCTCTGCATTTGATTCTGGAGTATTTTGACAAACCTAGGTTTCTATTTTTCCATTTTGGTTTAAATGTTATTGTGAGGGCTTGGGTTGAATTATGATTTTTTTCTGATTTGCAGGGAGCTAAAGATTATTACCAAAGTGTAAAGAGACAAAGAGTTTGTGTGCTTGATAGCTTAGCAGTGTCTTAATGTGTTGGCCTCTGTAAGTCATCCTGTTTAAAACACAGTGCCTACTGCATGTGGGTAAAAACTTACAGATTTGTCCATTTAGACCTGCTCAGTGAGACCTGCTCGCTACAAAAATGCTGCACAATCATGTAAAAGAATATTTGGATTTTGTACAGTGTGTGTTACCTATGCACGTACACAAGGTTTTCTCAGTTTCCATTAATGTAGATTAATTGCACACTTACCTGTCTTTTTGGTGGTATTGGTTCTTATTCAGCTCTCTGTACAGTTCCAAGTGTGAGAGCTCTGAGTCTGTCCATACCTGGGGCTCCCTGCTTCAATTCATTGCTATTTGTTGTTGCATGATTTATTCTTGAATTGGAGATAGATTCAGGAGTGGTTTTTCTATGCTATGTTGGAAATCTCTATGGTTCATGAATGTCTTATCTACTTAAATATTCATATTAGTGTATTACGAGGGTTTTTTTGCGTTTTATGTTTGTTTTGAGGATAGAAAAAATGAAGGAACTGTTTGACTGATTGTACAAAGCTAATTTGAATTACGATGAGAAGAGCACGTGGGGTCCTTAATGAGGAAGAATTGAGTGTGAGCCAGGAAATGCATTTTAGGCAGAAGCTCCAGGTGCTGGTGCGTCATTGGAGTAGGAAAACATTACAGCAAGGCAGCAAAACATGAGAAAAATCATAGTTACATTACTGTACTCTGGATTTGCTCAATGTATCACTGCCTTGAGTAGCGTGCAGGAAAAACTGTGTTTGAGGAACAACTGTGCTTTGAGGAATGAGTAAGATAGTATATAACAAAGACTGAGGAGGATTTCTCCTTTATTTCTTGCAAAATTTGGAAGATGGAGAGTAATTGAGACTAAGATGTCTTCATGGTGAAGACACAAAAATGCTCTTGGAGACTTAGATTCTGTTCTTACTGCATTACAGCAAGATGCTGGTGGAGCAGATTAATCAGAAAGGCTCATATATATCCTTGCATTCATTTTTTGTGGTACTTGATTTGAAATAGTGGTGATGTGATTTGCAGCCATGATTAAAACTCACAACTGCTGCAGCTTCAAAATAGTTGAATTTTGCTCTGAATGGAAGATTCTTATACTGAAGATTCTTATACAAATGGAAGATTGTTATACTGAAGAAAAACAAAGCTGTGCAGTTTCAGTACCTGAAGATAGATATTAAAACTAGGTGTAGAAATGGAGAATGGATTTATTTGTCTGGCTTATTTCCCAAAATGCTTGTATTTCAACCCATCACCGTCACAAAACTGGAAGGTTAACTGAAAAGGATAAAACTAGTTGCTGGAGTTCAAGGAGGTGCTTTCTTCTGTATGTCCTCAAAAGCCATATCTGACAGATGATTTGTATGTAATCACTCTTGTATGTTAATTGAAATGCTCCAGTTGTTTGCAGTACTCAGTTACTGCTGGAAGACTGCATTTTTTCTAATGTACTTTATTTTGACTCATAGAATATTGTTGATGAAAGTGGTTTGTGATATGTTTGCTCTTCTAGTGAATGGTTACTCCTAAAATCCATTTATTTGTCACTGGTTGTAGCATGGTCTTCCATTCTTAAAGTAGTGAAGGTTGCAGGAATCATCAGTATTGGTAGTGGTGGTAGGATTAAGTTTACGTACTGTGTACAATTAGTTCTTTGGCTGAACTGGTGATCTTGAATGCTGTCAGAAGGATGAGAGCTAAACTGTATTCTTTTAGGGTCTGTGCTGTGAACCGTCTGTTGAACAAAAACCCCTCCAAACAGTTATCTTCCTGTAGGATCTTGGATAGAGGACACGCAATTACATTTGCAGGGGGGAATGGTTTTCATTGTAACACCTTTAGCCCTTCTTCACAAGTATTTTGACTTGTTAGTCGAAAGTTTGGAGTAACACTAACATTGATGCCTCTCATGACAGCTTCAGCACAAGAGCTCCAAATGTCAGCTACAGGTGCTGAGCCAACAGCGCAACTTGAGATTTTTGGAAGGAGACACAGAAGCACCTAAATCTGATTATGACACTCACTGTAGTGCATGTTTCATGGGGTTCTAGAGTGTAACAATTTCATACACCTATTTTGTTTGAGACACCTTCTATGCAGCTACTCAGTTCACATAAGATAGTAAATTAGGATAAAGTTACAAACATCACGAAAATCTTTTACTCTGTGTGTTTGTGAACATTCTAATGTTATCTTAATATATTGGGTTAGCCTTAAACATTTTTATGATGTGAATAGCACTAAGCAGTTTGTTTAGCATATAGCCCAACTAATGGTAAGGAATGTGTTCTTTGTGTTATGGTGCTATGAGGCTTTCCACCATGAAGGTGGTGATAAATTTCCAAGATGCCAGAGCGTTCTGGAGGCAGTGATGCAGTTATTTGTAGCCCAGTGAAGTGTGTCTATCAGTTTTTGACATACCTTTGTGAGAAAATCTGGTCCTGGATAAGAGAGGAGGACGAGCAGTCAATTTGCAGCCAGTGTGTTCTGTTGCAAAATTGGCAGCACTAATATATTTTGCAAGGTGTCACTGTGGCACGGGTCTGCCAGTTTCAGCTGCTGTGACTCTTCCTCAATTTAAAATTTTTGAATTTAAAAATCATGAACAGATCTTAAGAAAGCATCATGACTTTCAAGAAAGATTTGCATGATGTATCAGCAAAGTCATTTTTCAGTTAGGTTGAGAAATAAGATGTCAAGTGCTTTGGCTGCTGCCAAGGCAATGACAGATACAGGAAATAGAGACGTTCTGTAAACCTTGAATTAGGTGAGGAAAGAGATCTTCTTGAGGAAAGTAGATGTTTTTCTGTTTGAGGCCAATTACAGTCTTATCATTTTTGTGTACTTGAAATGGAGTGGGCCTGTGAAGGGTTTGCTAATAGAGGCTCTTAATACTGCTTGGAAAGAAGAGGTTCATTCAAAGCAGGAAACTTGCATTTAAGTGTCTTGAAACTCTCTAAATATGCTTATCTCTCCCTATCAACTGTAAAGGAAGTGTAGAGAGATTAGCTTTCCTAGCCTATGGTTACTCGTGAATATTGCTGTAAGTGTTAAGATATTTATCTCAAAAGCCTAATTTTGCTATAAACTCATCTTGAACTGCTGCTTTGCATTTTTATGAGAACAGTCCTTAAAAACTCTATACTTACATTCTCAAACCTTCCAGCACACTGTAAGTTTTTCACATCAAGATCACTGTTCATCAGGCGGATAAATGTTATACGATGCTGTCAAATTACAGTTTATAGAACAGCAGGAACTAAAGATTGAATCTGAATGAAGTTTTGCTATTGTCACTGGGCACATTGGATCCTCGATTTAATTCTGAAATTTGTTTCTCAAGGTAACTTGAGTGAGAGCTGCATTTAGGGTGCTAGAACTGACCACACTGATTTTCGAGGTTTTATTCTTCCTGGAACTAGAAGGGCACCATCCATAGATGTTGTTTTTTGTGCAGTTCTGGTCTGTTTTATTGGTTGAGGTTTTTTGTTAGTTTTTGTTTGTCTGTGTATTAAATTGAACTCTGGAAGGAGCACAACTAGTAAACATTCTTTCATAAAATAAATACCAAATCATGTCTGTAGCTGTATAGATGAGGTAAGTCTGCATGCTCCTGTGGACTCAGTGAGACATAAATTTACTTTTTTTTTGCTTGCCAGGAAGATTTTAAAAGTCTTCAGTGTAAGAAATCTCAAGTCTGCACATTGTAGAGATACCTGATACCTGTGTACCAGCCACAAAGATTCTGATGCTTCAGCCATGCCACACTTGCTGTGTGCACAGAGCACTGAGCCTGTAGGTTGTGTACAGAAGCAAGATGGCTTCTGCACACACTGCATTTTTATATACACTGCATTTTTATATACACAAGGATTCCACTGCGCCTCTTTAATACTGTAGTGCACTTACGTTAGATAATTACACGTTGTAATTTAATAATTCTTCTCAATTGTTTCTTGCTGCGACTGTCCAATCTTATAGCTGCAACTTTTTTTTCCAATTTCCTAAATGATTGTCTTTATGTCAAACTGCATTCAATGCAAAAACATTACTGAGTAAATGTAATAAACCACTATATTTAGACTTGCATGGAATACATCTCCTAATAGTGGGTGGTACCCTCCTGGTTGCAGGGGGCGGAGAAGTTCAGAAAGCAGTCCTGTCAGTTTTAGCACCATAAGTGCAGTTCATCTCATTTTTAAAGTGTTCAGTATTATTTTAAATTAATAATAAATGGATGATAGCCACAATATATTGTTGTATGTATTTAAAGCACTTAATGGTATTTAAATACATTTTGCTGGACGGCAACTGTTTTCAAACATGATTCAGGTGATTTCCTTAAGCCATGACTTGTCTATCTCGTTGTGCCTGCCTGATCGTTGTCGGTCTCCAGGGGCCTGCAGTGGGAATCATGTTCATTGGCGTCTTCTGCTAAGTAGGGATATGAATCTCTTTTATTTTAATCCATCAGTTGAGCTTCCTGTTAGTTAATTGCGGTTTCAAAGCGAATAACTAGAATATCATGTAATATTTAGCCAAATATATTGAAAAAACCTAGGTAGAGTAATTGCTGCAGTTAGTTCTGTTAACTAATCTGTAATTATTTCAAGAAGACATATTTTGCTTGGCAGTAATAATAAACCTTGAAATGGAGGCATTTGCTGTGTTTTGCATTTATTACTGTGGTAGAAACCAAGCTAAGTATTGCAGTATTTTCTTATTGATTGCTGTGATAAGAGTAATTGGCAGCTTTTGGACCCTTTCCTTTATCATTCTCAGTTATTCATACAATATTTACAATCCACCAGAATCTTCTTGTTTTCTATGTGTTTCCAAATATTTACAAGAATGATCCAGAAAAGAGAACCCCTGCTTTTGTGGAGAGTCTTAGACTCGTAAAAATCCCTGGATCATGAATTTTAAGTGTTTGATTTGAAGCATATTACATACTGCATTTTATCTCTTTGTTCTTGTCAGTGCTGAAATTCTTATTCCAGTAACACTATGCTGTGGTTTGGACACAACCTCTTGATTTTTTCTCAGAATGGGAACAAAAAATGGATGCTGGCTATTCCTTTCTGGTTTTTTATCACCACTTGCTATTTCACTATCTAAGTTCAGTAAACACATCTGAAGGGTTTTTTACCCCTTAATATATTTTTATTAATAATTTTAAAAAGTGTTAATTTTGAGAGAGTTGATTGCTATAATTTTATGAAGCTCATCATGCTCATAAAGGTTGCTGGCTCATAATACTGTTTAATGTTATTTGGTCTCTGTACAATAGGCTAAAATAGCTTGGGGTGTTGAATAAACTGGTTTAATTAAAAGGGAGTGAAAAAATTTGGGGCAGAGTTTGGATGTATATCGACTAAGCTACATACAATTAGAACAAGACTTTTAATACTTTTTAAAATAAATCCAAGTACTTTTGCAGGAAACAAGCCAGAAATGTTCTTTCTGTGAAAATGTATTTGATGTGTTCACGTTTCTCGTGTCAAACAGTCATTCTAGTGGTGGAAGGGTGTAGTTCAGCTGTTCGGGATAGAATTGTTCAGTGATGGTCACTATGGAAAACCATGTAGTGAGGTGCTGTGTGTAGCAAGGTGGGAGTCGGCCTCTTCTCCCAGGCAATTGGCAGTAGGACAAGAGGAAATGGCCTCAGGCTGTGCCCTGGCAAGTTCAGGGAAGTTTGGACATCAGGAAGAATTTCTTCACCTAAAGGGTTGTCAAGCACGGAATGGACTGCCCAGGGAAGTGGTGGAGTCACCATCCCTGGAAGTGTCCAAGAAATGGCTGGATGTGGCTGTTAGTGCTCTGGTGTAGTTGATGTGGTGATGTTTAGTCAAAGGTTGGATTTGATGCTCTTGGAAGTATTTTTCAACCTTATTAATTCTGTGATTCTATAAGGTAAAAATAGAGGGGAATAGTGTTTCTGTGTGATGCTACCCGAGTCCAGGACAGGACTCAATCATTCCTGAATTACTTCTCTGGTTGTGAGAGATGCTGCTCTAGATTGTCTCCCTTGCTCTGAGGTGTCAGCTGGCAGGGTTTGGTTGGTTCTGCAGTTTTGCCAGTCTCTCCTAGCACAGCACAGCTGGGTGGACACTTTCATTGTGTCCTGTCCAGTGCCGTTAACCTCACAATTGGGATAAATTCAAGGGGGGAAGAAAGTGCTTCAGAATAGAAGAGGGCACGTGAGAGAAGAGGGACTGAGGAGAATATTACTGCTCTGTGGCTCATGCCCTTGCTGGTGTGCTGTTGATAGACAGGATTCCTTCCTGCTGGCTTTCAGACCTAGAGATTCCTCGGGGTGTGCAAAGAAGGCTGGAATCAAACATTTCAACAGATACTTCCTAAGAAGCATTTATCCATTCCCTTGCAGTATATTTTAATTTTAAAAGATCCCATAGTACTGTGACATGAATAATATTTCTTTAATGTAATTCACCCAGTTAAACATAATTTGTAATGTTCCAAATTTGACCCACTGAATCCTGTTTTTTGTTTTGTTTTTCAAATGTTGCCTTAATTTAGCAATGTATCGTTGGCTTTTGATTTGTACTAGTTTAATATTTTTCTCCCTTTTCTGCTTTCCCTGTGAATACCTTTTTTATGTACTATTACAATTTGTTAAAGATCCAAAGTTTTCTAAAGCTGATCTCACGTGGCGTGTATTCCTGTTAGACTTTTTCTCATGACCATTCTTCAATTATCTTTTTTTCTGTCATTCATGGTTTTGTGCTACTGCTGCTGCTTTCATATTCTTTGAAAAGGATAGCTTTTTGTCCAGTGTTCATGTGTATGTCCAATACAATCCTTTGTGTTCATTTCTATGGAGTTACCTTCTTTTAGGTATCTTCTAATGTCTTGTAACAATACTGACTTTTATGCTTGTCACCCTATGTAGTGTCATTATTGTAATTTATGCCAACAGTTGCTTTGAGTTACGAAAAAGGCTACAAAAGTTCAGAACTAGGTATTACTCTTTGTCTTGTTCACAGATACGGTGTTTTGGTTTTTTTAAATGAAAACTTTAACAAGCAGTGCTGCGTGTTATTTTGGTTAAAGTTTAAGTAGGTATATTTACTAGGTGATCACTTAAGATTTTGTCAACCTTGCTTGCTGTGATTTATAAGAGGTTGGTTGTGTGAGACCAAGCCTTTGATTGTTTAAGAATAACATTTTTAGAGTAAAACCATTTTATCTGGCTCATTCTTCTTGCTATGAAATAATTCTGTAGTCTTACTTTATATTCTGATTGTCCATTCTGCAGTCTGAAAAGTCACCTGTGAATGCTCACTCATCATTTTTGCTTGGCTCTTTTTGCATCATCCATTATAGACAAGGGTGTCTCTGAATAGCAGTGCAAGCAGATGCTGTTTTCATGTTGTTTTGGTTTAACTCATGTCTAATACAGTGTAAGTCTGATTTAATCTTTACTTGTGATTGAAATAATTACAGTGCATCTTTCTTAGGCTTTCTTTTGTGTTCACATTGTGTCATTTTGCTTTAATGTAAGAGTTGGAAATGATTTATCCTTGCACTCATTTATTTTAGTGAAAATATAGCAGAGGGAATTGATATCCTTGAGATTCTGTCCTGCTATTGCAGCAGGTTTGGACTCTGAAGGTGTAAAGCACCTTTCTGTGTAGATCAAGTGTTACTGTGTAAGTCTGAATTTCTTAGAAAATCAGGCTAAGCTAGATTGCTTGCATCACTGGGTCTTTTTTGTTCTTGATTTAGTAACTGAGAGACACCGTGTAGTGTTTATTATAGAAGTGTGTGCAAATGGGCAATTAGCTCAGGCTGTTTGGAACAGCTACATCGTCTGCATGGCTTGCTTGTCCTCAGGCTCTGTTTCATTTGCATTGAGAAAGCCACCGAAGAAAGAAAATATCCAGGTGATTCTTGGAAATTGTTTTTAGCTTTCTCAGGTTCTGAAAGACTTCCAGACTCTGGAGGGTGGCTGGTGGGAAGTGAATCATGAATATGAATCAGCATCTCTCCACCCTTATATCCAAAATGCTGTTGCTAGGATATTCTTCTTTGATGATGTGATAAGAGTAGCAAACACCTTTTTGAAATTCACTCTGTCATCCCTTCTTTAATTGCATTCAAATTCAGGCTGCTTGTGTCTCTGCAAGACCTTGACATAATTTTGTTCTACCTTTGCATCCTCTTTGTGTTTTGCAGCCCTTGCTTCTCCCAAGTCTTTCTCTGAGTTTCATGTTTTTGTTTCACTTCCTTTTTTTTGTCTTGGATTGTAATCTACTCTTGTGTGTGTGCTATACTAATGCTACTTTGCAGCCAGGCATTAGGATATGCTTTTTTACCTTTCTAGTGAATGTGTATATGCTTGTTTGAAAAACACTGATTTTTGTTAGCTTGTTTTTACTCACTCTCCACAACCACCCTGTTGTTATAGCCCATTGTGAAAATGATCAGTTAAAAACAGAAGTCTTTTTTGATTTCACAAAGTGAATTCATGGAGGTCTTCATAAAATTGGGTCTGGGTCATGTTTTTAATTGAAATTTTAATGTTGTTTGCTTATTTTTAAAATAACACTAAATGATAATTCAAAGATTGTTAAGGTGACTGATTATACTTTTTATTTGAACAAAGAATTTTGATTAAAAGGGGCAATAAAGTATGAAACATATAAGTTATTCTGAGAAATTTAATTTTTTTAAGTTGGATTTTTTCTTTTAAGGAATAAGAAGGAAGCGGAGGGGAAAGTAAATGGATGCTCACTGATTAGCTTATGTTCTAGTGAGATTTGTCACAGATTAATACTGAACAACGAGTTCTTGTAGCTGGAGGAGCTTGGAGGAGATGTTTCTTAAGATGTTTCTTCTTTTTAAGATGTGAGCCCTTAAGCTTAAATATCTTTAGCTTCCAAGTTTGGTTTTTTCAAGCTAGGTTGAGGAAGAACATCTGGGGTTTTTGTTTGGAGATATAAGTTGGTTTTGTTTTCTTCACGTGTGGTAGAAGATTTAAAATGCCTCACAGAACTTTTGTATTTCTTTGAAATACTTACAAAGAAGTATTACTGAAGTACTTCATCCAAAGTCATTAAATATATTGTTATGTTTAATGTATTAAGACAGCTAATTAAAACAGACACTTTATGAAAAATGACATTAGCTCTCATTTTAAGACAGTTGGATAAAATACAGAATAAAAAAGATGTTTTATAAGCACTTTAGTGAATAATTTTTTGGAAGATTTTCCAAGACAACTGCTGATACAAAAAACATAACATAGAAAATCATTTAATATATATTCTGCTTTTTTGGACTCTCAGGGATGCAAAAGATGCAAAGAATCGCTCATGGGGAAAAAATGTTAGTTCTAGTATTTAAGGCCCTAAAAGTAATCCCAGATCAATAAGAAAATCAGATCTCCTGGCATCTTGTGTGAGAGCAAGGTCACACAAGACCTTATTTTGAGTCCTTATTTTGAGTGATAGTGGCCACTATCATTCAGCAAATAAGTGAAAATTCAGCCCATTTTCCTCTCTCAAGATCAGTACAAATCCCCTGCTTTTTTGTCTTCATGGGTTTCCTTTTCTGTTACAGAGCAGCAGAACCTTTTTCTTTGTTTCTTTGTTTGTTTGTTTTGAGGGTTTGTTTTGAAACAGATTTTTCTGACTCCTGCTGTGGTGGCGTTAGAAAGCTGAAGACCCCATTAGTAGTAAAAGCTGGGGTTGTGTCTTGAGGCTGTGGGCAGCCCAGGCCAGGTTACTTCCCACACTCTTACAGGTTTTAATACTTTCCAAAGCATTAGATGGGAGTTCCTTTCCACCAGCACTTGGAAGCTGTTTCAGGTACTGTTGTGAAGCTGTCCACAGTCTTGGCAGTATGTAACTCAGAACACACATCAATTATATTTTCAGCTTTCTTTTAGTTCTCATGTGCTCTTTTGTGTGCTCTTCAGCTGAACTGGTTTCTGATTATGTCGTAGGAGCTCTGGGTCTTCCTTAGAAGCCCAAGCTCTTCTTGGTTATTGTGGAGCTTGTAATAGATGGTAGTAGATATATAGGTAAAAGGCAGTATCCTGCAGAGACTTTCATATGGCTCTCAAGTCCAAATTTCTTTCTGAAAAATATATCATAAGTACTTGAAGCTTTCTAGTTCCACTGAAATGAATGCTGCTCAAAAAGACTGTTTCCATGAAGTAAGGATGTAAGAGACAATGCTAAAAACTCTTATATGCCTAAATGAAGATGCTCAGAAATCTTTTGGAAAACTGTAATTAATTTGTTGTTAGCTACAAAACTGGCAGAATATTCAAGCAAGGAAATCTGGCTGGTGTGGAAAGAGCTGGCCCGCTTTTCCTCTGTTCTCAGCCATGTGCTCCCACAGGTTGCCCTGTGCTGGCATCAGGGGCCATTTCACACTGGTAAGAAACTAAACCATAAGAAAATAAATATTGTTTAAAAGAGGAGAAAAAAATGAGTCATACTCTAATGATGTAGCTTCTCAAATGAACTTGCAGGAAAATCATCAGTTTTATCAGAGTGGGGTAGATCTTTCATTTCTTGAGTCAGAAGGGAGGATGGTCCACTGCAGCCAACAAACAGGAGGAGGGACATAGGCCCTCCTTAATTTGTTACAGTAACTGCTTAAGAAATTAGAGTTTTCTTCTCTTCAGTAAAGAAAAGGTGGAGTTTCTTCCTGTGGTAGTCTCTACTACAACAAATACCATTCTCTGTTTAGAGATACATGTTTAGTGTTTTGCTGTTAAGCTCCACAATGGCATCTTGTAGAAAGATTATTTAAATTCGTCCTTATTGGTTTTTTTTTAATTGGCCAGTTTTGAAGATATTGTGATAGACTGAGTTTGTTCATAAATGTACCCCTTATGTTTCTGCTTTTCTGGATAACATATTGAATGCTAAAAGTTAATACCTGCTGTCTTTCAGAGTCGTTTGCTTTCAGGGATGTTAGGATATCTGTGTTATGTTCTTGAATTATGACAAAAATTAACACTCGAAGTTTTCTAGTTTATGTAATCACTCGGTATTGGTGACTCTTGATTTGTGCTGTGAGTTTCACACGTATTTATAGATATGAACTATATATATGTAGTTCTGAATACGGAACTTTGAACACCAGATACAGGGACCTGTAGAAAAAGAATTGGTTCTTAATAATCTGGAGTTGTGGGTAGCCCATGTAGTAGAGTGTTGCAGTTAATTAAGCTACTAATCATCATTTGGAGGTGTAGATAGAGATTGAAATCAGTTTAAGTCTAGAAAAATATTTAGTTCAGGCTTTGTGTCTTCAGAGATTATATGTGTTATTCAGAGGCTGGTGAAGCTTTGGGGACAGTATCTGTTTTCTCCACACATATGTGTGTCTTATGCAAGCTAATTTGTAATTTATATCTGTGTTTGCTATGTAGAATCGTTGAAAAACTGCCCATAGGCAACGAAGAGTTGACTGTTTTACATGGCTTTGACAACTTTAGTAATTGTGGGTTTTTTGGTTTTACGTTTTAGGAAATAAAATAATGCTAATGAAGCAACCATTTCCCTGAAGTTTGAGTTTTCAGACTCACTGCCATAATGGGTAAGTCTTCTGTGTAACTTACATAAAAATTTACTACAATTCCTAGGAAACATGTGGTTTGGCTGTTTAACACAGTGTGACATCTGTATATGAAAGGCAGTGTTTCAGCAGCTTCACTAGTATTGAAAATATTCCTTTTTTTTTTTCTCTTCCTTACAGTACTTTTCCCTCATTATGTGATAACTTACAGAGTCAAATTTAGAAAACTGAGATTCATGCTGTTAGGATACTGAGCAATACATATGTGCTGTAAGTGGAAATGGGCATTAGAAAAAAACAAACTCAAAGCACAAAGTCTATGTATAAGAGTGTTATCTTATTATTGCCTTGTGCCATTACAATGCAGAGTCACTTCTGTGCAGATGGTCTGTGTTATTCTAGTTGTATAGCACATTTGTATTACTTTAAATTGTATGTCAGCTTTCACCTTGTATGTTTTCAGTGAGTTGACCATGTTGTTATTGTAATCATTTATGGATGCTCCCTCTCCAAAAAACCCCAACCAACCAACCAACCAACCACACCACACACATTTTTGTATTGGCTTTGTTTAACTTTTAATGTTATGCTATTTTTTCCTAACCTTATGCTTAATAATCAAGTTGCTCAGTCTAGGAACACAGCACTCTTCAGATTTCTGATATTCTCCAACATTTTGTGTGTGAGAAATGATTGTTGAGTCATATTGGATATTTAGTAACTTTAGATGCTTTGCCACAATACTTTCGTTTCTTCTGTATAAAATGGAAATCTAGTGACCACTGGGAACTCCAATGAACTGCTAAAGCATATTTTATTTTTTGCATTACTGAGCACTAGAATAGGCAATAACACCATAAAATAGTCCAACCATTTCAATTCTGGCAGATTTTGAAGTGTGTTTTAGTGTGAGAAATGAATAACTGAGCTGCAAGAATGCCTTTAATTCTGCCGTTAAATATTGCTGGTAAGACTTGTTTTTATAGATTTGCATATCTTAGTGGAGTTATGAATAATGACAGCACACATGGTGATCAAAGTTAGTCATTTTCAGACCAGCTTTCTGATCTGTAAGGAATCTATTAAATTAGAACACTTAAATCCCACAATTTCCTTATATGAGAAATATTTGGTTATATTTTAATAGAATGTGAAGGAATTTTCATTGCTGCTGAATACACGGGATGCTTGCTTGCTGCTTTTCTCAGATCCAGGTTTGAGAAACACAGGTCTTTATAAATCACAGCACTTAGCAATGAATTCTTCAACAAACATATCACAAACATTGTGAAGGAGCATGAAGGCACACAGTCAACACCTCTGGAGATAAATTTTGTTATCCAGTGTTCTAGATACATGCTGAGTGTACTACTGTGGCTGTGGCAAGGGATTAATACAAAATCTTAAAAATAAATTTCTCTGGGTGATGTATGTACAGGCTTTTGAGCTCCTAACTGCTTTCCTCTCTAAAGGAGCATCCCAGTTCTAGGACAAATCTTGTCTAACATTGCATCAGGACATCACAACTGCAACAGATCGTCAAGATTTAGGATGTTTTGTGAACTTGAAACCTAACTTAGGTAGCATTCCTGCCCCTAAATTGTCCCCTGGGTCCAGTGCTTCTGATTCTCCTTGTGAATTCTTCATTTAAGCCCTAGTCCTTTGTGTTTTCAGTCCTGGAAAAGTTCTGTGGTGTTTTGTTTTTGGTTTGTGGATTGTTTTTTTGTTGTGGTGGGGTTTTTGTTTTGTATTTTTTTAATGCTCCATGGGCTACCAGCAGATGCTCAGGCAGTTGAGGTGTTCATGTGGGAGTTTGTGTATGCTTCCCATGGGCATAATTATACCTGTTCAGGACAGAGGAGAAATAGTTCAAAAGAACTTGCTTTTTATTCTTTATTTTAAGGAAGGGAGCGGGAAGTATGGTTTCTAGTAAACATCTCATCTATGGATATTATCT
The DNA here is from genome assembly GCA_013397795.1 of Orthonyx spaldingii. Lineage (NCBI taxonomy): Eukaryota > Metazoa > Chordata > Aves > Passeriformes > Orthonychidae > Orthonyx > Orthonyx spaldingii. The sequence goes on from VZTJ01003241.1 coordinate 1,108,731, forward strand.
GAATCGAAGTAGACAAGTCTTTCCCCTGCATCCCCTTTCTCTTATTAATACAGCCTGCAGTTGTGTAAAGTTTACTCTTTGTTATGACTTAAGTTTTTTTAAACCTGTTGAATTGTGGTTACTGATTAAGCTCTTTATTTCCTTAAGCATTGTTAATGATAAATAAAGTAAAAATGTTTGCAGTGTGGCAACGATTATTTTTTAATTTGGCAATTATGTATTGAAGTGTAATGTGGACTCTTAGATTTTAGACTAACACCTGCCTAATTGTGAAATGAAACAGTAATGTCCTTCAAAAGTAACAGTCTTTTACACTTGTCTGGTCTTTTTCTCTGAGCAGATGAGCAGCAAGCTTTGAATTCAATCATGCAGGATTTGGCTGTGCTTCATAAGGCCAGTCGTCCTGTATTGCCCCAGCAAGAAACAGGAAGACCAAAGTCAACTTCGCCTCAAAAACAGGTAATCTTCAATATCCTCACTAATGTACTGAATGTGGAATGTCCTGTTGTGACTTGTGTAATTATTTTTCTTGCCAGACCAGTGAGCATACCAGAATGAGCTATTAGTCTCCCACATGTGCTGCCATTTTCTTTGTTCATGGTCTTACATTAGCAGCAAAATGAAATGGTGGCATTTCAGAGCAGATCCTAGTGCATGCTTAAATAAATAAATTGAAGATTATAGAGGTATTTACACTATATGTAAAGTGATTTTATAGTTATTGTTATTATTATATTGGAACTATTATTATTTTAAAATACCAAGGAATAATTTTATAGGTTTAGTAGATTACCCTGTTGTCACCTGTATCATACCAAAAAATGTCAGTACAGCAGCAGAAATATGCTTAAACTCTTTTACTGCATCTTTGGCCTCAATTTCTTGTTCATGTGCTGAAAATCAGAGTTCTTTCCAGCTGCATTTTTTTTCTGAAGATACTAACACAAATGGAAAAGTAGTAAATGCTTAGTTGATAGGTTTGAACTAATATATGGAGAGATTAGGAGAGGATGTAGACTTCTACCCAAATTGAGTTAACTGTATGTTTATTTGATTGGATCCCTAATTTCCAGTTCAATAAGCTTCAGTTTGTGCTTATTTTAACCTTTTAATAGTCAAACTATCTGGATCTATTTGGCTCTTAAACTGCCAAAACTGAATGTCTACATATTTTTTATTCTGTGCTTTAAAAGTTGTGAGAGTTCAGTGTATAACGAGGTGGTGCTTTGCTCCTGTCCTGTGACTCACATCTGAGCTGTGACTTTAGACGTTGCGGTAATGTGCATGCATGATCCAAAACGATTTGAGTATAACGCGTGTTTAGAAAGTTAGAAGAAATGTTTATCACTGTTTCAATTTGTGGATTTTTGAAAGTAATCATTTGCAAATCAGTTCTTTTGGAAGATGAAATGTTATTACTTGGATAAACTTAGTGGTTGCATGCATTACTGTTTTTCCTGCAATAGTTGCTGATAGAATTTGATTCTCAAAATCATGGTATTGCAAAGCAATTTTATTTCCATGTAACTGCAAATATATACAGATATGGTTATTGGGAAATGTATTGCATGACTGCTGGCTCAATTATATGCATGGGTTTCTATGGTAGTGCTTATGAAACAAGATATGTTTCTTAAGCCTGGAACCTTCAGCTACTAAGTGTACATAAAAACATGTTGTTGGTAGCTAACTCTGTCTGCCTCTTCGGGATACAGAATTTGTTGATAATCAGTTCCACACTAAATTTGAAGTCATAAATCTGTTATAATATTAACATATATTGATAGAAAATAATGTGTTTATTTACAGAAGCATTCATTGTATTTCAGAATAAGTTTTTGTATTTTAACACTTAAAAGGTTTCTTTAACACTTTTTGTTTTTTAACTCTAAGTCTCTATCACATACCTCAGCAGAAGGAGCTTGTTAAAATACTTGATATGTTGGAAAGGACAGAAAATTAATATGGAATTTAGTTCTAGTCTAGGACTATTGAATGGGAGTTCATGGCCTTCATCAAAAGAGATAGTAACAAACTAATAGTGGTTCCTTTATCTGTTTTCTTACAGAATGATGTTAGAGTCAAATTTGAACATCGAGGTGAAAAAAGGTAAGGAAAGAGTCTTGTCTCTTAATTATTTATAGGGCTTTGTTGTGCTCCTATCATAAAGTTTCAAATGAATGGTTTGAAGTTTTTCAAATCTCTTAAAGGGTTTTTTTGAGCTTAAATTTAATCTTGATATGAACACAATTTAAAGAGAATTACTGTTTAAAATGTGGGTTCTAAGTATGCATAAGTACCTAAATATCATACTGTAACTATGTCCGATACAGTATCCTTCGTTTGGTTACTCTTCAGATAGATGTTTGTAGCCTTGAACAATTACTCAGATCATTAGAATAGATCTCAAGTTTGAAAAGACAGGAAAATTAAGTTTTTGTCCTTCACTGTGTGTGTAATAAATGCATGATAATTTATTGTTACTGTAATACCCAGACAAAGAGGTTGGATTGTACTGCAGGGGTGCCAGTCTGACAGCTGTAAGAGGAAAATTTATTAGACTGAGATTGTTTTCATTTAATCAGTTAAAATTTATTTACATTTTGTTTATGGGAGGTGGATGATGCATCTGCTTAACGTATACAAACATCTGTTTCTATATAATCTCTTCTCTGGAGGCTGCTCAAAAGCTTTTACAGAATTTGATGTATAATTCCATGCAGAACTGGTTTGTTGACAATTCATTTTGCCTGTCTCTTTCTAAAAGTACACAATTACATTCTACTTATAGAGAAATTATTCTAGAATAAGATCTTTGAAAATACTTACGAAAGAAGAAAGTAATAGCGTGGGCTTGCTATTTCTTAATAGAAATAGTAAATTCCCTAAGTATAATTTGTTTCAAATAAAACCTATACTAGTTCAGTGTAGCTCTGACTGTGACGTGCAGTAATTGTGTGTATCCATGCTGATTATAGTATGTGCCCTCCCTCCACATGGAGCAGTAAGAAAGCAGTGTTCCCTAGGTATCAACATTCTTCAGCTTCTTCCTATCACTTCTCCAAACATCACATGTAAATATGCGTCAGTAATGGTTGTGTGCTCTAAGTAACTTGGAGGGAATAAGTCTTTTTGAAGGCCTTGAGAATTGAGGTCTCTTACACCTAACAATTTCTTGTGAACTAAGAAGAAGCATGAATTTAAAACAGAAAATGTTTAGTTGCTGCCAGTTTTGCAGTTCATCATATTTCACTTTCACAGTGGACTAAGTTAATCAATTCAATATTAATACAAGTACAAAGTAAGTGCATGGAAAGATACCTTTCCCAAGTTTTTATGCTCATGGGCTGAGCTCTGTTATGAACTGTCCCAAGTGACTTCAGCCTTTTTGCCCAGGGGTACTGGGCAGCCTGGGCTCATTGCTCAGCATGAGTTATAATACTTCTGTTTGCCTGAGCATGTAGCTCTAAAGATCAGGTAAAGAAGTTATGCAAGAAAAAAAAGTTATGCAATGGCTTTCTCACTAGTTTTTGAAAAGGGAAGTGAAAAAAAGAAGTGATTCCAGACTTGCTTTCAGTGGCGACTGTGGCACTTTGTTTCAAGGAGCTTGTGGTGTGATGGGTAGAGTTGCAGGCTTGCTGCCCAAATTGTTCGCTACATTGAGAATTGGTGTTGCTTGGTTTTTTGGGGATTTTGTTTGTTTGTTTGTTAAGGGTATTTTTAGAAAGATTTTATTTTTTTAAAAATAATTTTTAATTGGAAGTGGCCTGGTTTCTAGCCTCATTTCAGTGAGAAAAATTGTCCACCACACCAGTATTACTAACTGAACTACTCATGAAAGGGACAGGTACGCTTTGCTAACGTTTCTACTTCACAGAATTTGAGTGCTGTTTCTTTTTTGAATGTGAATTGAATGTACCGTAATAGCTTAGTCACTATTAAAAGTTCTTTTTTTGTTTAATGGTGTTGTAGCTCAAAAAATACAATGGTTTTCTATAGTAAAAGGTTAGTTATAGGCAGTTCGGGCTAATTGGTCTGATGGGACATTGAGTTAAAAGAAAATCTAAGTTGTTGACCTACAACTGCACCATTCTTGCAGGAGCACACTTGAAGCACAGTTAGTGATGGACTGGGCAGTTTGAGTGTGTAGTTCATTATGGTAAAGATGGTGACATTTAGTTACCTTCCTCAGGTAAGATAGTCTTTTGGATTTCCAAAAAATGGGGACTACAAGAGTAATTCCTTTCTGATGCTAATGCTTGTCAGCCTATGGTATACTCCATTGCCTTAGTTTTCTAAAGTGGAAGAATGTAGAAGTTTCTAAGATTTCCCTCCAAAATGCAGGCTTGCAAAGCATTAAGCAAGCCATATGGAAGCAAGTTGAATAGTTTTAATGAAACCTAATTCTGTGTCTGATTATTCCTTTTAGCTTTTTCACTGCTTTTCTTTCTTTTTTCAAAGTCTCAAAATACGGAGGACCAGGAATAAAGTATAGCCTCTTATGGTCTTTTTAGTAATAAGTTTAGTTCTGAGATAGTTCTTAAATAATGAGTTGCTAAATTTTCATAAGTAATGGGCAGAAATTCTTTATAACTTAAATTGTGTTTCAGGATCCTGCAATTACCAAGGCCTGTTAAACTTGAAGATCTTGCAGCTAAAGCTAAAGTTGCTTTTGGACAGACTATGGATTTACATTACAGCAATAATGAGGTAATATTCCGTGTCCTCTAAATTCTTGCCTTGGACATTGATCATTTTAAGGCTGAAATTTGCTCTTGTAAGTGGTGGGAACCACTTCTGTGACAAAACTTACTCCTGTGACAAACCCCCAGATTTCTAATATGTGTGTGTGTGTTTTTCAAATATTTAAGTCTTGTCCAAATTAGGATAGGCAGGAAGTGCATGACATGTTTCGTGAGTAGTGTTATATCATAATGATGTCTCCAACTTGTTTAGGAATGGGTAAATTGTCTTCTTGATCTGCTGCAGTCCTATTGTGTAACTTTGGGAAAGTCTTTACCTCTTTGAGCTTTGTCATGTTTGTAAATTTGAGATAGCATTTATCCTTTCTTGTAAATCCTTTTCTTCAAGGATTAATCTTGTTAGGCAATTGCTGCATTTAGTTAATGTGCAGAATGGAGAACTAGGCTTAACTGTTGCTCCTCTTAAAGTGGCTGGTTCCTAAAGATTTCTTCATAACAGGGCCAGCACTGTCAAGCCACTTATGCCTGATCAATTTTATTTCTGGCTTTCTTTTAGAAGTAGGGATGGAATTATTAATAGCAAACATATTTACAGATGCAGGATCCATTCTTAGGGGTTACATTTGCCTTGAGTCAGCAAAGCGTGTGAAGAATTATTCATGTGCTTGGTTATGCACCATGTAACTGCTCTATCTACTCTGCATCTTTGCAGAGGAAAATGCCAGTGATTGCTGTTTGTTGGTTACTCACTGCATTACCAGGCACTTCTGTGAAACTGATTTTCAGAATGAAGAATTCCAACAGAAGGCTTTTGGAGATTAGGAAGGTCAGAAGAAATGGCAGTTCATAATGCTTTAGCCTCAGCTCCTTCCACTGGTAGATTCTTAGGCATTTGAGTAGGTTTTCTGCTTCTTACCTGCTGCACTAGTTGGCAAATCATCCCATCACCTTTCAGAAATGGGATGGTAATAACGTGTCACTAGCATTAAAAGCACAAATTTACAAATAAGCACACTCTCCATTTTATCAAGATCTTCCTCCTCAATCCCATTTCTTTTTGTATAAAAGTACTGTGTTTTGACTGGTGTTGTATTTAAACATCATTGACTGAGGCTGTTTACAAAAAGAATATATTTAAAAATTTGTATTCTGTTCCTTAGTTACAAGCAGAAGCTGTAATTTACATTCCTGAAACAAGCCCAATTTTAATTGTTATAGAATTCAAATCTCAACTGCATATTAATGGCATAGCTTTCTGTTCTAAAGGTACATGAATGCCAAATTAATTCTAATTAATTAGATCCAGATAAGTCTAGTGAGGTCTAGAGTTGTTGCACACGGATCACATCTTCGTTAACAAATTCTGTTTTTCAGTGGAGAAATTCTGTCAGTGATGCAACTTTAAACAAGTATAGTTGTAATATTTGAGATACAAAAATCTGCTTTGTTCTCCAGAAAATGGGACTTCTATTTATCTTACAGACTTGTGTTAATTTAGACATTGACCCCATTGCACCTGTTTTGCTGAAACTTCTGGATGTTAAGTTCTGTATATGCAAAATGGTTGCCCCTTGTGAAGACTTGTTCCACCTTGCTGTACTTAGTAAAGGCATCTGAAGGAAGTGTTAATGTTGAACTCCAGACTTTTTAATACTGACTTAAGGGATCATTTAATAAGGTTTATTTTCAAGTTGTTTGGTACGAAATGAAAGATTCTATTTCTTTGTCTGCACTTGACTTCATCCGGTCTTTCTTGTGTCCTGTTTGACTTTTTTTTTCCCCTGCCCCTTTTTTTGTAGCTTGTAATTCCATTAACCACACAGGATGACCTGGACAAAGCTGTTGAACTACTTGACCGTAGTGTACATATGAAGAGTCTCAAGATACTGCTTGTCATACATGGAAATACACAGGTAGGAGGTGACATGCTAAATGACTTCTTCCTCAGTTTTCATAATGAAGTATAATTTGTATATTTACTTAAAGATGACGTTTTTCCATTTGAATATAATGCTGATTGCTTCTTCATTTCACTTTAGGCTGTTTAATGGCATTTTGTACTGACTCAGTCTTATCTGTTTCCTAGATCCTGTTCCTATCTTTGTTTGCCTTCCCTGCAGTGGTAGAGAAGTGTGCTTTAGTAGAATGATTTAAAAAAAGGCATATAGAATTTAATGGTAGTTATTTGAAACTGTTCTTTAAGTCATATGTTGGTGACACTTCTTTGTGGGAAGTTCAGTGTTTGTTGTAGCAAAGACTAGTGGTGTATGGACTGAGATATTTTGGTATTATCTAACAAATGACGGCATTGATATTCATAGGATTTGTATACTGGTGCATAAAGAAAATGAATTTTAAAGAGTACAAAGGAGCTACTAAAACATATGAATTGTGATGTAAATCGACAAGCTGCTTTTTTGACTGCTTGAATAATGGAATGTACTGCACAAAGTCTATAAAGTTTACAAAGTATTTTCTTTGTCAGGAATGGAAAGTAATAACTGCAGGTTGTAATACTTGTGCATTTTCAGTCACCCAGTGTAAATAACGTGGAACCCTTGCCCTCACTGGAAGATTTAGATAATACAGTGTTTGGTGTGACAGACAGAAAAAGGCGACTGTCTGTAATAGGTAAGCTGCACATTTCAATAGCTTTAATTGTAAAAACTTTTTTTGTAGTATTCTCTTCAGGAGAATTTTGCTCTCAACACAGACTGTCTCTTCTACTCATCAATGACTCTACTATGGAATTTGCACTTGGGGGAGTGGATTTTGAATATTAAGAAAAAAGTGTTTTAAATATATATTATACAGCAAATTATCCAAAAACCCCCACAAGTAAATAAGTGTATGTAGTTATTTCAGGGTAACCTAAAAAGTTGATGTTAGCACTCCCCTTTATTTTCAGATACAGAAATGAGCTACTGAAAAATCTGCTTATATGGCAATGTGTTTCCTTGCTCAGCTTAGGACCCCCATATTTTTTTAATGTGTGATTATTTGTTTAAGATACTGATTTTAGGATTGATATAACCTCTTTGCTTGTTCATGTTTTAAAGTTGGTGTGATGTTAACTTTCAAAAGTAATTATGAAACTAGAGAACTTAATGAATAATTTTCCAGACAATTTAATTACATTATTATGCATTTATTATGAATATATGTGTTTCTATTCTTACAGACTTAATATTTGGCGAAGAAAAAATGAAATTCTCAAGAGTTGGAAAGGATTAGTTGACATGGGTGGAAGGGTTTGGATTATGATTTTGTTCAAAAGAAGGAATTTACCTAGCTAGATGGGTGGGCAAATGATATTTCTGTTCCTGTATAATGAAAATTCTCTTTAATGTCATTGAAGCAACTCTGCCCCAAATTTTTCGTGATTTCTGGACTGCAGATTTTAAATGCTATACTTAAGTCTTGTATTGCACAGGCATTTGGGGAATTCCTAAAGCAAGGAGTGATCCAGGCAGGCTCAGTGCCTGTGAAGCATTTGAATAAAGCCCTTGAATTTTGAGTTAGTGGAGAGACTCTGACTGGCCCTTTTCTTTCCAAAGGTTCTAATACTCGTGATAGGAGTTCACCTCCCCCAGGGTACATTCCAGACGAGCTACACCAGGTGGCTCGAAATGGGTCCTTCACCAGTATCAACAGTGAGGGTGAATTCATTCCAGAAAGTATGGATCAGGTATGTCTGTCATTATTGAAATTAAAGTTTTTGTTAAGTTGATTTATGAAATACTGCTGTTCAAGAAGGATATGGAATTATTAGAAAGAAGAGCAAAAGTTACCTTCTAAAGTTATAGGCTGGTGACGTAGAAAATTTGATTGGTGACATAAGTTTGAAATAATTGTGCTGTTTAGTCTTGCAGGACCTGGTTGGTTTTTTTCTCTGTCTCTTCAATTTTTTAAATATGTTGTTGCAAGGAAAGATAATTATCTTAATTGCCACAATAGTTGAGTGAGAGAGTGATAGATACAAATAACAGCAGAGATGTCTACATTAGAAAGTACAAACCCCTTTATTTTAATGAGAATGATATGTAAAGAAGACCAGCTTTACAACTTTTCCAGGTAATTAAAAGGAGATTTTAAGAAAGAGTTTGGATCTGTCAGAATTATTTGGACTCAGTTGATACTTAAGAGTTGGACTCAATGGTTCTTGTGGGTTCCTTCCAACTCAGAATATTCTGTGATTCTGCGTGGTAGGTACTTTGTTGGGGTAGAGGCAAGGGGATGGTGGTAGGCCTGGCATAAATAAGCTCTGAAAGACTTTCCAAAGTCACTTTTTTTTCTGTAAAGATCACAAATATATGTTTTTTCTTCTTATTCACCTGCATTATTAGTGTAGGATATCAGCACACTTAGCAAGGATAAAAATCCTGCTCTCTGCATATAAAAATTGCCCTTAAAAAGAGCAGGAAAAGAAGCAGGAATGTAACTGCTCATGGAATTGTCAGTGGAGAAAGAGATGTTTCAAGGAGGAAAGAAAAATAATGCTGCATACCGAAATCACTTCAAGTTGTTGCTGACATTGGCAGTGTATTTACAAATGGCAAGAGGCAACAGTTTTTATGAGCTGACTAAATGAGAGACAGATGATAAAATAAAAATAAAGGCAAAGGGACAGTGCAATTTGTTGCACAATTTTAATGACTGACCTGAGAATGGAGACTGAATCTCCTACTTTCCAGACCAGGGCTATTTATTATCATAGCCATGTGGTCAGATCCAGCCCAGGTCTGGATTTCTTCCAGTGAAATAATTGCTTTTGGCCTGGGCAAAGTAATTTCTGGTTACTAACTGGTCAGAAAGACAGATGGTCCCTGAAGCCTGGGATGTCCACTCACTCCTAAGTATTCCAGAAATATATAACCTGTTGTGTATTCATTGCTGTGTGAGCTGTCAGCAGGTTTAAATTAATGGATTTTACTTTAATAGGAAGCCAGGTTAGTTCAACCTAAGCAGCCTCAAGGGGCAGTTTGTAGTGGTGGGAACTCACAAACTCTGTTTCCTCCCTTCCCCCTACATTTTCATATCACCTTGGCAAGTGTTGCCATGCAGCCTTTATCTGTCACAGTCTGCCCAAAAAAGACAAGAAGGGAATTTGGAAGTGGAGCCTTTTGCTCTTTCTGCTGTTGATCTGCCTGAACACAGGTATTTGCACTGTGACAGCAGACCCCACACTTTCTGTAAGAGATGAGGGTTTGGATAAAACCCCTGGACTGCCAGTTGGGCCTTACTGCATTTGGTTAGAGAGGTAATCAATATGGCAGCAGATGGGCTTTTTTCCCTTATTTGGACACACTGTTCAGCATGAGACAAGAGGAATAAAAATGCTGAACTTGTGGTAAATATTGTCCTTCCCCATACAGAGTTCATTTAAGTGTTTGAATTTGCAGAGTGCAAACTCACTTTCTGGACACTATTTCTTTAATAAGTCCTTGATTGGTGTATGGCAAAGTATGTGCACAGGACCTTTAAGATGCAACACAGACTACAAAAATTGGAGGGCTAACTGCTTAATTTACGGCAAAAGACTGGTGTCTGATTCAGAGAAAATAACAGATATTATATAATATACCAAAACAAACTTCATTTTAGGAAATAGCTCATTTTAAAGCAACAGATGAGCTTTTCACTCTGTTTTTACCAGTTCTTATCTGATTTGGATTTGTTTCTTACTAGCTGTTTAATAGCAAAACCCTTAAACTATTTGGAAAAAGAATTGAAAAAATCCCTTGAACTTCTTGGTCTTCCTCTGTTTGTTATTTATTAGATGCTGGATCCCTTGTCTTTGAGCAGTCCTGAAAACTCTGGCTCGGGAAGCTGCCCCTCACTTGACAGCCCGTTAGATGGGTAAAAATTATTTACATTCATTATTTCATTATTTATCTTTATTTGATTGCATAATGTCTCAATTGTAAAACACAACTCCTCTTCAGTGACAGTGCTTCTGCCAGAAATTCCTTTGTAAGATATAGAATGTTTATAAAAGCTTATTGAAACTTAATTGCTTACTAATACATGGGAAATAGTGTAGCTTTCTAATTTTTTTTAATAATTTGTATTTAAACCGCAAACATTTAGACTTAAGGTCCTAAAAAAATGTACTGAAGGTTTTTACTGGATGTTGCTAGGTCTTATGTGTGTGGTGTGTATTCCCTGGCAGTGAGCCAGGGAGTGAGTCAATTTACAGTTCTTAGGCACTGCTATATGCAGTAGGCTTTCCTTTGCCAAAGCAGAGGGTACCTAATTCAGGAAGGAGGGTAGAATCATTTAAATGCTTCAACAGGCAATCCCATCCTTTCCTTTGCAATTACTGTCTGTTCCTCTCCCCTTGTTCCTGTTGCAAACTTTCAACTTACTTTTCTTTGTCAAAGCCCACCAGACAGGAAGAGGCAGTGTGTGCTGTGAGGGGGGGGTCTTTTTGGATTGACCTCTGAGGAGACTCCTGTGTTTTGAGGGGGTCACTGGCCACCAGCCAAGCCAAGCAGAACATACTCCTCTTTGGTTCATGGTGGTCAGGCAAATAACCTTGGGTTTAATATGCAGATTTGCTCTTTGTTTATTTCAAACTATGAAACAAGTAACACTCCTAATTAAATATTTTATTTAATTGGTAGAAAGGTAAAGAGTTGGAGGTCACTGCCTGTGGCAATTAATCAGAGCTGTACTATTCAATAGGACTATTTCATTTGACAATATGTGACTTGAGGACACAAATAGTTTGGTCTAGCAATACGGATTTTGAGTTTAAAAAGTCTGCATTTCACAAGCAGGAAGACAATAGATGTGAAAAGTATTTTGTAGTTGTAGTGTGATAGGTTATACACACACAGTGTTTAATGTAGCTCCACAGAATAGAAATTTTACCTAATTGCCAAATTTAGGTTTTTTGTGGGGCAGGGGTGAGTGGAAGAAGGGAAAACAAAGCAGACTTAATGGAACTCATATTTCTTCTTCAAAACTTCTTTTGGTTGTTTTTATTGACTTAATTTGTCACCTCTACTTAGTTTGTTTTCCTTTTTTTTTTTTTTTTTATTTAAATATTTCCTACAAAGATGTAGGTTTTGTGTCTCCATTTAGCTTCTGTTACCCATTAGAGAAATTCTTACCAGAAAAAGGAGGACATTGTTTTGGTATGTTTATGGAAATAAAATATAATCGATTGCTCTGACTGGCAATCCCATCCATTGCTTTTGGTGGCTGGGAGTTACATACCAACTGTAGGTAAGAAACAATGTGATCATGTAAGAACCAAAAAATTCTTCATCATTCTATAACTCAATAAAATCACTCTCTTAATCCTGTGACTTTCATGGAGAGAAGAGGAAATATTTTTCCTCATTAAAAGGTTGTACATTTCTTTGGTTAAATTTCTTCAAGAGTTTTTGTAGGCTGTATAACAGATTTTGCCAGTCTGTAAACCTTTGTGTTTAGCCATAAAGGTGTTAAACATAGCACTGTTCCTTTGTGGCTGTACTAGTGTAATTCATGTTTTTACTAATATCATTGCTCATTAACAGAGTCTGTTGCTTTCTTACTCCATTAAGCTCAATAAGCAAGCTTTTCTGTTGTTACTGATCTTCAATTTTTATAGTTACCTACTAGAATTGAGTTTCAGAATTGAGTTCCACGTTTGTAAACCAGTGCAGCAACCTGTATAGCAGTGGCTTTTCATCAGTAAGAGGACAGTAAGATGTTTTAAATACTAGGTTAACAGTAGTTTTTAGATGCTCTATGTTTTTACACTTGCAGGGACAACTATCCCAAGTCTCGGATGCCAAGAGCACAGAGCTATCCAGATAATCATCAGGAATTCTCAGGTAGGCAAAAATCAGAGACACTGGCTTTCCAGAACTGCTTCTCTTGCAAGTAGAGCTTAGAAGGGATGTTCACATTGAGAAGTATTGTATCACACAAACAGTATGGTAGAAGAAAGCAAAGCAACCCCAAATGCACACAGTTAAAGATACTATAGAAATACAAGAAATTCCAAATGTTGTCTTCCAGATTATCGTGTGTGACGCCACTTTTAGTGTGCATAGTATAACTGTCTGCCTCAGTAAAAAGAACAAATGTTGCAGTGCATAGGGGCATGCACTTAGTTCAACTGGCCTGTAATATCCACCTCTAAGTTGGTGTATATCCATGGTTAATTTATTTAATTTGGAAGTGGTGTGGTTTAACCCCAGTAGGCAGCTAAGCCCCACACAACTGCTCACTCGCTCCCCTACGTGAGATCAGGGACAGAATCCAAGGGGAAAAGTAAGAAAACTCACGAGTTACAATAAAGGCAGCTTAATAGTAGAGCAAAAACTGCACACACAAGCAAAACAAAACAAGGAATTAATTCACCACTTCCCATCAGCAGGCAGGTGTTCAGCCATTTCCAGAAAAGCAGGGCTTCATCACTCCTACTGGTTACCTGGAAAGACAAAGGCCATAGCTACAAATGTCTTCCCTTCCTCTGTCTTTCTCCCAGCTTTTGTTGCAGAACACAAGCTCAGATAGTACGGGATATTCCTTGGGTCAGTTGGCCCCAGCTGTCCCCAGGTGTGTTCCTTCCCAACATCTTGTGCCTCCCAGCCCACTCTACCAGCTGGCAGGGCAGTGTGTGAAGCAAAAAAACTGCTTGATTCTGTGTAAATGTGTTTCAGCAATAACTAAAACACCCCTATGCTATCAACAGTGTTTTGGCCACAGATTCAAAATGTAGCACCATATGAGCCAAAGAAGAAAATTAACTCTATCCCAGCCAAAACCAGTACATGGAGCCTTTGTTTTCTTCTATGTGAAATAAGGATCACTTGGAAGTGCTCCTGACTTCTGTAATTGAAAGCACTGAAAAGTGAAAGGATGGAGAACTGTATGCTGTGCCTATAAATTAATCATCACCACTAATGTTTTTTTCATACAATACTCTGGCTTGAATCCAAGTTCTTGTGCAGGGTTCAGGCTGCAAAGTGCAGTGGGTAACCTTGAAAGTGCTCTGAAATGTCTTCTCCCAGTCACGTCTCACTACAAAACTTTGCTGTTGAACAACAATTAGTTTCCAGTAAATCAAAAGGGTTTTGTGTTTCCTCAGTCTGTTACATAGTTTGAGGCTTATTTTTATTTTGATTTTGAAGCTTTATCCAGATAAATGTGTAATGGTGGTTTTTTTCTTTTTAGAATTCTAGAGTGCTTAGCAGATTGCACCACTTTTAAATGAAAATAAAACTATGTGTAAGAAGCATTTAGGTGGCAGAGATAAGTATCAAAAGAGCTGGAAATGTCAGAATTAGTTTGCCTTTTGCATAATCCTAATCTAGTTTATTCGTGTTCATTACAGTTACTTTTCTAATAAGATCATCTTGCAATATTTTTTTATGGGGGTTTATTGAGTCTTTTTCCTGTAGGATATTCTGGTATGTTAACAGTGGGATAAACAGCAATCATTAGTTCCATATTCAATATTTATACTCATGATTTGATGTGTAACAAAAGCAGAAAAAATGTCCATCTAGCCTAGTCTTTCCTCCTACCACAACCACTCCTGGGCTTCCACAGAAGAGTGTGTAGTGTTCCTCTCTCAGAATATATTCCTAGTCATGTATTGCTCAAGGGTTCTGCAAATGCAAGATGTTCTTCTGTGATCTGATGGATTTTTTTCCTCCCACAAATTTTTCTTGTCTCTATTTCAAGTTGTATAAACTTTGTTAGCATCAACTGTAGGTTGCAACACAAAGTTGTGCAATTTATTGTGTTTTATGGAGAAGTATGTGCTTTGTGATTTTTTTAAAGGCTTTTTGATTGTTGTTGTTATTGTTACAGTTTTTCAGTGGATTTTTTTGTTTTCGTTTGGTTTATTTTTAATGGACCTCTTTGTCTCACTTTGAGCTGTTACTTTGTTAGTATATAAAGGCCTACAGTCCTTATGGAGAAGCAATTTTGTATCTTTGATCATCTCTGTACTTTAAATATTTTCCAGTTTTACTAAATCCTTTGAAATGGAGTAGACCAAAACCTTGTTCAGTGTATCTTACAGCATTTAATTTTCTTCTCAGCTAATGCAAAGAGTTCAGCTGCTGCTTTTTTGGAAATCTCTATCACAAACCTTTACAGAAGTCCACACTGAATTGCATAGGCAACTTTAATATCCAGTCACGTAGACTCTTAAGGGCCTTCTATAATTCTTCTGTTGGTTTTATTTCTCAGAGTGATTTTGTCACCTCACTGTTCCTTGTTCTGTACAGAGAATTCATGGATAATTAAACTGCATGAGTTTTAGCCCAGATTCCTGTGGAACTGTTGACTGTTTCCTCCCTGCTTATGGACTTCTAACCAGTTATTTATGCATGAGGGACTTTTTCCCTTATCTGACACTTTTCTCCTTCAATAACTTTTAAAAGAGGATCTATTGAATGTGTTTTAGTAATTCAAGCTGTATTGAGTCATTCACCAATTTTTCATATGTATACAACTTTTAATCATATACTTTGGAATAGTTTCTCCTCTAGAAAGTATTTTTAAAACGGGAGTAATCAGGCATACTGCAGTCCTCCAACATTCTTTTAAGCAAGAGGTTACAAACCACTTGAGCTGTTGAATTCTTGATCCTTTGGGACTTTTGACTGAATGTCCTTTTAGTTCTTGTGAGTTGTGTGTTTTTGTTCTATAATCTGTTTTTGCTTTGATGCTTCAACTTGAAGCATATCCTCTGATATGTTCACCCATTTGAAGTTTGTATTACCAAAGTGATTAATTTAGCATGCTTTTGTCACATTTTAAATTTTGAAATGAATCCTTTTGTTTTCTAGTAGAGTATGATATCCCAATATTTGAGAAATTTGGAAAGGGGGGTACTTATCCCAGAAGATATCATATTTCATATCATCAACAAGACTACAATGATGGTAAGTATGAACACTGCAACAGTTTTATTAATATGTTTTTCTCATTTGAAACTGTGAATAAAATTGTAAGATCTTAATGAAATGAAAATATTGAAAAAATTGAAATCTTAAGTTCTTTCCCCAAACTCACTTGCTAAGCTTCTAATGATTGATAGAACCTCTGAGCAGTTTTATCTCTGGTAAAGTTATGGATTACAGAATTCCTGGCTTGTTATGCACAACTGTGGAAATGTTTGCTATCTTTGGCCACTCACAAGTCACCCAGTATAAGCTTTTGACCTTTGTCATCCTTTTCTATCTAAAGTAGGTACATCAATTTGTCATTTCTTGTTTTGCTTCAAGAAATCCCACATATGGTAGAGTTCCTGTTAATAGTTTCTTAGATTAAAAGAGTAAATAAAATTTAAGAGCAGTGGTTTAAATTGAGAATTAACAATTAGCTGGTGAAATAAATTGTTGGAATGCAAGGCAGCACCTACTGATGTGTCCACAAAACAGGTTTGGACAGTAATAAAATTGATATAAATTTAACATGTTAAATTTCTAAAGGAAGTAGAGAGGAGCAGCTGAAGGATTTTCATACTTCAGGGTGTGTCAAGCACTAGTTGAGAAGTGTTAAGAAGAAATTTCTTCCAAGACCACATGGCTTCATTTGCAGTGTGGAATGAGCCCAGCAATAAATGGAATTATGTTACAGGAATCACAGAAATATCAAACCGAAGCACTGCAAAGCAGCTTCAGTCCAGTCCCTTGCCCTAAGGCAAGATTTAAAGAGGCAAAGATCTGTCACGCTGACTTTCAAGTAAAGTCTTGATTGACTTCAACAGAAGACATATTCACTTTCTTTATGTAACCAACCTCCAAGATAGCTTTCCTTGTAACTTAACTTCCTCTGTCTCCCAAGACATTTTTCCCACAAATGAAAATAGTAATGAGTTAGTCCACTTTAGCACAGTGAGGAATTGGTCATTGCCATTATATAACAGTACATCACACACATACCTGTTTTCTCTTTAGTTTTCTTCCACTCTAGCTGAGGCTTTTCTCATGGCTGCTCTATGTATAACATAGGATATAAGCAGAACTTGGTATGTAGTAGTCACATTAAAATATTGCAGAATGATCCTACTTCCTAGTCACTGTTCTGACTGCTCCTCAGTCTGTGGTTACATTTCTTATATCCTTTTTTTACATGACTTTAGGCCGACCAATTGTTTTACACTTTGTAGTTTTTGCATTAGATTTCTCTTTAAGTATGTATATTGTACTTCCTTACTGAATTTCATCTTGATTTTTGAATCATCTCCAACTTCCAATACCCCTGTGAATTTTGATTTTTGTCTTTAAATGGACTTTCAGCCACACTTAACATGATGTCATCTGCAATATTTCAGTGTGTTAAGTTCCATCATATGTACATCATGAGTTAAAATAGTGTATGGAAGAGGACTGAAGATCAACTGCTGGGGATGTCCACTTAAACGATGTTCCCCTTAAATGAGAAATCACTGATAACTGCCCTGAATCTGTCTTGGGTGTAATCTAAATAGTAAGCAGGTCTGCAACACTTGATGAGTTGGCTTGTGAGAATGTCCCATTGAAATGGGAAAATTGGATTAGCTACATGTGACAAACCAATTATGACTGGTTTATCACCTTTTTATCTTCTCAATGGTGAATAAAACTGCTCAGTAACTCGTTTTCATATCTTTCTTGGAATTTAAATTGTCCAGACTAGTATATAAGTCTGAGTCTACTATTTCAAAGATATTTTATCTGCTTTCTTTAGTCCTCTGGGAACCCCTCCTCCAGTGTAATACCTGATGAATCAGAGACTCCTTCAATTTTTGCTGAGTTCTGTAGAATGAAACTTAATCAAGAGATGCTATCCTAAAAATAGTTGTGTTATCTAAATAGAGTAACATAAATTATGTTCGTCATCTGGTTGTAATTAACATGTTGAAGATCAGTGCTCTGTCTTTTTTATTCTGATGCTGTAGCCACCTCCAAATTTTGCATTGCTTGTGTTTTGGTTTTTTAAATAGTTTTGTGGTCTTCCTGTTGATTCCATGTGTCAGTCTTTCTCTTCATTTAATTCTTAATAGTTTACAGAAGGAAGAGGCTAGCTTGAGCACCACAGGATTGTAAATGTGTATCTTGTTCCCCTAATCATCAGAAAACTGGTATTTGCACATTAATAGAGCAATAAAAGCAGAGGCAAGGCATTTTCTTTTCTCTTCTTACAGGTCTCCAGGTTTTTGAAGCATGTTGATTATATTTCAGAACAGTTCCGGAAGTTGGTCCCAATTTTCATCTCTTAAACATAAATTTTTGATACTGTATATAAGGACATCACAGTCCTTATATACATCTGTGATGAATATTTGTTTTTTTCTAGGTGGAAAGTTAAACCAGTAAATTTCATGATGTTTGTGTTCTATCCTCCACTGTGGCAGATTTGAACAAGATGATGTAGAATTCATCAAATATTTGCACACATTGCATTGCAGTATTTTTTTGTGGCGTAACATTCATGTTCTGTGTATATCATTGAAGGTCGTAAAACTTTTCCAAGGGCCAGAAGGACTCAGGGGAACAACTTCCGCTCCCCAGTCAGTTTCAGTCCCACCGATCACTCGCTGAGCACCAGCAGTGGGAGCAGCGTCTTCACGCCCGAGTACGAGGACAACCGCATGAGGAGGAGGGGCAGTGACATAGACAATCCCACCCTGTCAGTCATGGACATCAGCCCACCCAGCCGCTGTAAGCTCTGGCATTTTGGGAACCCCGCTGTAAAACTCCTACTTTTCAAGTATATCATGTCAAAACCTAGCATGTCATCCAAATACCTGCCATTAAATAACATGTTTTTATGTCTCTAATAGGCAAAGGTCAAAACTGTGCTCATCAGTATTTTCATTGCTTATGTTGCCACCCTTCATGTAGACTTCCAATTGGAATTTACATCTGTGATAACAAAACATTGTTAAAGTGATTTGTTAGACTCTTTAGGACCTGAGAAGGATTTTGTAGGTTGCAGTTGCTAGTTATTTTAGCAGATGTTGGTCACGTTTTCAGTTAAACTGTACATCTTTAGTGGTACTGCTTCATACTTGTGGTAACATTTCAGGAGCAAATATACTTTTTGATGACTTCAGTAGCTCATACCTTGTAATTATGCCTTGATTTTTTTAAAAAGAAAGTTGTTTGTTTAACATGCTTTTTCTGTTTTTCAGATTAGCTATTGCTAGTTGTTTTAAGCATGTCTAGTTCTACCACAAATTTTGTGAATAAATTTAAGTAGTTCATGTTCCCCATCTTACAGGAAGTTTTACTGATCTTTGTTATTTATATGATGAGGTTTAGGACGCACAGTTTCTATTGTTGAAAAAGTAGTCTTTTAAAAAATTATTTTCTGTGTATTCCAGTTTTTCTCGATCAGCTGAATAACAAGCTCATTTGAAAACCAAAACATACTTATATTTTCAGCACCACGAGCTCCAACTAACTGGAGACTTGGTAAACTGCTGGGTCAAGGTGCATTTGGCAGAGTCTACCTGTGTTACGATGCTGATACTGGAAGAGAACTGGCTGTTAAACAAGTTCAGTTTGATCCCGATAGTCCAGAAACCAGCAAGGTGAGTGATACCAAAGAGAGACCTTGGAAAAGGCTTCTGCTGAAGTGATGTGTTCTAGACCAGACTCGCATTCCTCTCCTTGAACAGGATGAACATGTTCTGAACATCTTTTAAACCATGTTGTGTTAGGAAACCATTTCCTTGTTAGGAATTCTGTTTGGTTAGTGCCAGAGATAACTAGTCTGCTTACCTGATTTTAATATTACATCACATTTTTTAATTTTCAGACATATTCTTATGCTGTGAAGATACATAATATGATTTGGTGCAGTCTCAGTCTCTAAAATCAAGCAATCTATTATGAAGTGTGCTCTGAAATAGATAATTATTTATACTAACAGGAATTAGAGGAAGAAGTTCCATTTATAAACAGAAAAAGCTGTACTAATTTAAGTGTTCCCGAAAACAAATTGGTTTTGGCTATGAAGACGGTTTGAGGTTCTTACCTATGTTTTCATCTTTTTGGAGGGTATTTCTGTGTTTTGGGTTTTTGTTTTATTTCTTTTAAACTTTGTGCATCAAGACTAGCTGCTGTTACACATTGTGTCTCTCTCTAAAGAGCATGAATTGCCTTGTTAATTTATTCTCTCTCTAAAATTGAACTTGTCCATCTTTAAATACTGGATGCTGAAGGAGATAAACTATTTAAAAGTAGCACAAATCCTCTATTTCTTCTTTTCCCAAACCATACCTGCTGCTTTTTACAGGATGGGAAGAGAATTATTACTTTCCTTACATTATGACTGCATTCTGCAGTGTGGGGGGAAAGGCTGGGGAAACAATGAGTGTAAGCATGATTGCAGAATTGAGTGGCTGCCAGTTATGGTTGCTGCTATTAGTGATGAAGGATCAAGGAAAAAGTCAAGAATCATTGGTGCTGTAGATTCCTAGTGTAGTTGTTGTTGCTACTTCTTTAAAATGTGTACCAGAACAACTGATTATACTGTGGAAATTTTAAATATAAAATTTATATCTCTTGAAGCAACAGTTTTGTGACCTCACTTACCATAGCATTTTGTAGTAATATGTGCCTCTGTGTGTAAAAAAATCCATTTTCTTTCTAGCCTCAGAAGTGTGAGGGTATCGGTAATAGGCTATGACAGATAAAAATTCAGGTTTTGATGAAAAACTTCTAGGTGAAATTTGGAATCTAGTCACATTTGAATTCATGGGTTAGTATTTTTCCAGCATCTAATTGTACAGTCCATTTCAAAATATCCTACTTCTTGTTTGCAAAATTTGTGCTATTTCGGATGGCTCCAGAGAAAGCACCAGCTGTTAGTGTTTTCCTTTTTTGTATTTCATTATTACAATATCAAGTAGTACTCAAAGGCATTTTTAAGGTTTAGTCTATCATCCTGGAAATGTTAAGAATTAATGCTAATTATTCCACTACAAAGATTAAAATGTTGGGGGGGTTTTCTGTGTTTTGTTTATTTTTTTTACCCAATTGGAAGCTTCTGACATGTTGAATAATGATCACTCACCTCATGCACATATTGATATCTGCTGTGCTCTGAAACAAGCATAACTTCAAGAGAAGAGAAACAATGAAAAAAACAACAAAATCATCCCAAAGATAATGTATAGAAAAGACATCATTTTGGTTGTTTTTAATTACCTCAATTTAACATTGATATTTTCTTGTTATAAAATGTTTCCTTTTTTGTCCTTTCAGGAAGTAAATGCACTTGAGTGTGAGATTCAGTTGCTGAAAAATCTGCTGCATGAAAGAATTGTTCAGTATTATGGCTTCTTGAGAGATCCACCAGAAAGGACACTCTCAATATTCATGGAGTACATGCCTGGGGTAAGCAAGAGAGCTCATCCTCTCCAGCCATCGATTGTGTGCAGTGTGATGAGCACCCAAGCATTCAGCTTCACCTAAGTGCACACAGATATTTTTAAATGTCCAAGTTAAAAACAGTTGCCAAAGATGGATACTGACAAGTGCTTGCAGCCTCCTGTCATCTCCATTGCTTGCTTGGGTTTTCAGAATTACAGTGGTTTGTACAAAAGCTCTTTGTGTTTGGTTTTGGCATAAGTGGTGCCTGGAAATATCTTTGAAAAGACGATATTATCATTAGTAAACTCTTAAATCTTCCTGAATTTTAATGTTTTGTTTTGCCATGCTGCAAGTATTTCAGGAAAACAAAAAGTAGCTAAGATGGGGGTGGGTATAAGTACATAAAGAAAATAATCTTGATGCTTGCTTTTTGTGTGGCACCTAGTAAATGCTGAACTGCTGCTCTTCTGCTTTGTTAGGAAATACTATAAGGTCAGAAAACTGTAGATTTTCATTTTCTCACCAAGTGGGGTCAGCAGAGCTAAATAAAATGTGCTCATGTTAAATCAGGCTCTGTATTTCTGAATAGTTAGAGCAGTCTACTTACTGTGAGACTCCAGAGGGGAAAAGCAGTGTCTGAGCATTGTTTTCTTGGTGGTGGTGGATTTTTTGTTTGCATCTTCATTTTTTGAGTTTTGGGCTTTGTTTTGGGAGACTTCTTGAATTTTTCTGAGATTTGGAGGGCAGTGTGATAGAAGTAATCTTAGCAATTTGTAACTCCATGTGACAAAGGCAGGTTATACAAAAATAGTTGCAAAAAACCCAAGTGGTTTTGATTTAATGTTGTTTTAAGCTAAGACTTGCTAACCTCTTAATTTTTACCTAAAGGATCACCCTACAGCATGTGGTTGTTTTTTTCTTGACAGTGTTTTTTTTCTGGGTATAAACTAACACAAAGGGCATGTGGTATGTCCAAGCTGAGTAACACTTACCCACCAAAAAGTTTGAGCATGGTGTTGGAGTGAAAGTAGTGCTGTTCTCTTTCTGTACATTGGACTGGAACTATTCAGCTGCTTTCAAGTTTTAAGGTTAAATCAAGAGGATTATAATTTTAAATGTCTGCATTTCAGGCATAAATTTAATTGAATTTCAGTTGAATTCCAGAAGTGTTGGTGCTTTATACTTCTTCTGTGCCATAGGGTTCCATCAAAGACCAATTGAAATCGTATGGAGCACTCACAGAGAATGTGACTCGTAAATACACGCGGCAGATTTTGGAAGGAGTTCACTATTTGCACAGTAATATGATTGTCCATCGAGATATTAAAGGTAATGATAGTTCTGTGCACAGTTCAGAGCTCTTTATTACTGATCCTTTTCCAATCTTATGTGAAGCGCTAAAATGCAATTAAGTATGAAATACCAAAATACTGACTTAAAATGAATGAGATTGCTTTCCATCTTTTAGTCTTGTCACTGTTGTAACCTGGGGAGAGGAAAATAAGCCACTTTGGGATGTTCTAGCAGACTTCTGGCACTGTTGCTTTAGTCTCTGTCTGCAAAACAATCAGGATAAATTCCTTTGATTTTATTTTACTATTAATAGTTTTAAATACACTGGAGGATGATGTAATTAGAAATAGAATGTGCAGAGGAAAACATCATGGCTTGAAAGTTTATATGTAGAGAGTTTTGTTACATCAATTATATAGAAATTACCCAGCACTTCACTGGTACAAGAAGTGACTGGCAGAGGTGACTTGCCTGATCAGACTTCTTCCATTTTACTGCTAGGAAGCCTGATGAAACATTGGCTTTTTGCAGATAGGTACAGGTGGCTTGCAAGTGTTGCATAAGCAAGGTGTGAATATGTACGAAGATGGTGATGTGCAGATTAGATGTGTTGAACACAATGCTGTTGCAGTCCCTAATATTTTTACCATTTTCCTGTTGCTTTGTATCAACAGTGTTTTGTTCCAGAGTAGGTTATCACAGTCAATTTGTACATCTTGTGCAGATAACAGTTTTGAATAAGTCTGTAACACAGTTTGTGATTTTGCTTTAAAATAGAATGGAGACATTTTCAGTTGTGTGGAAGCTCCTTTCCCATTTCTTTTTATTTCCCATGTATGGCACATTGCTTATTTTGTCAGGAGGGCTTTACAAAGGGACTTCCCCTTCCCCGAAAAGGCCTAGGATGCAAACCAGTGTGTGCAATTCATTATTTTCTGAACTGCGGAACAGAGTAGTAGGAATGAGCAGAGAAAGTAAATTCTCTGGCTTGAAATCCTAGGTTGATGTTGCACTGTATCACTGAATCCAAACTTCTGTTACTGTTTTCCACACCAAAACCTTGAGTCTTTCATGAAGGTAATGCTGTGTTCCCTTCCTTCCAGGAGCAAATATTCTGCGGGATTCAGCAGGCAATGTGAAGCTTGGTGACTTTGGTGCCAGCAAACGACTGCAGACTATCTGTCTCTCTGGTACAGGAATGAAGTCTGTCACAGGAACTCCCTACTGGATGAGTCCTGAAGTTATTAGTGGAGAAGGGTATGGCAGAAAAGCAGACATCTGGTATGTTAAAAAACCCCTTGTCTACTGAAAAGTGTCATTTCATTTTCAACAGAGAGTAGGTGTTTGTTATCTGAAGCTGCAGTGTTTCATTCCCGGATTTAAGCTGAAGAAGGTGGCAAATGTGAGCACTGATAGTCATATTTGGAGAGTCTTAACACTGAAATTTAGTTTTTCATCTGGCAATTTTTCAGCCCATCAGTTTGAGATCATAGAGAATTCTTTGAACTGACCTTGCATGAAGTTAGGATTACCAAACTGTTTGTTACTTTTAGAGAGGTACTGGCTGAAAGCAATATATGAAGCTTTGAAACATCAGTTCGGTCAATGTCTTGTAATGAAACTTCAACACTGAAATACCTTTGATGCAAGGCAGAAAATAAATGCTAGTCCTCTAAAGGTTGAACTCTTGAGTGAATTTGCCAGATTTAAAAGTGAGTATCAAAAAATAATTTTGTTTAAGTTATTATTAAATACTTAAGAACTAAGAGAGAAAGGTAATTTTCAAAAATGAAGCTTAGTGAAACATTGTATAATATGCCACAGCCTAACATGGCTCCAGCACAGTGGGCAGATGACTTTGGCCTGGAGACTCCTTGCACTGCAGCTGATCTGTGAACATGCAGCAATGGGCAGACAGCAACAGACAGGCAGGAGCAGGAGCACTGTGTGTTTAAAAATGAACTGCATTATATCCAACCAATGGCAATACTTTTTAATTTAGGCTATTTCAGATTACTTAGGAATTACTCTGATATACATGAATCAACCTTATAATTTCAAGCAGTTGACTTCTTAAAATTTGAAGTATTGGTACCAAGGTTATTGTGTGGTTTTTGGTGGAGACTTAAGAAAAAATACTGAAGTTGAACATCTGTCAGTCAGTAAATCCTTATTGTGTAAAGCAATGTACCTCTGTTTAACCACAAAACTTCTTGCAAGCATCTGGAAAAACAGTCAGACTTTCTAAGAATTGGGAAATTATTCCAACCTATCTATTTTGCAGTATCATTCACTTGTTATTGGAAGATGCTGATCTTTCAGAACTTCTGGAACGAAGTTTCTTTGTCCATATATGTGCCCTTCTGCCTCCTTAAATTCTTTAAACATGAGTTTTGTATACAAAGATTGTCTAGGAACTTAAAATTTTGTTTGTCCATCTAAGTATATTTTTAGTATCCTTAACTAAAAGATACCATGAAGTACAGCTTTTGTTTTTCAGCTGCCATATTCTGTTTGCACACTCTTCACTGGTGATAACTTTTGTATTTCTAATGAGCTGGCAACACATGTGTTATGCTCAGAGCATTTCTGATGTTTTGCATTTCTGTTTGGCCTCAAGGAACAGGAAAGCTCCCAAGTGCAGGGCTGAGTGTGTGGCCTTTGTCAGCCTGCTGAGCACTGGAGGCTGGCAGTGCCCTGCCACAGTCGGTATTGCCTGGATAAATATCTAATTATCCCCTCACTCAGGCAGTAGCTTTTGGCCCAGTGCAATAATAAAGTGGAGACATAGGTAGTAATTTATGTAACTTTGAGATAAAGGTATAGCAGTACGTGCCATTTTTTTCCAATGCCTATTTTGTGCTGAAGTTGCTGTGTAGTGTTACATGGGCACTACTTATTTGTGATCCTTTAGTCCCTCTCTGCTGTTTCTTGTTTTCCTGGAAGGGCATGACTCTCTTGTAACCTGCTGTTTCACTTCTGCCTCTGTTTCAGGAGTGTAGGTTGCACAGTGGTAGAAATGCTCACTGAGAAGCCCCCATGGGCAGAGTTCGAAGCCATGGCTGCCATCTTTAAAATTGCCACTCAGCCAACCAACCCCCAGCTCCCACCTCACGTCTCCGACCACGCTCGGGATTTCTTGAAACGGATTTTTATCGAGGCCAAGCTGCGACCGTTTGCAGATGAACTGCTAAGACACACGTTTGCACACTATCACTAACACCTGCCTCAACTCAGCTTGCATCTACTGCATTTATTTTCTATTTGACTGCACTTTTATTTTTATTTTTTACAAAGAAAAAGGAGAAAAAAGACAAGAGAGAGAATATTCTCTTGAATCTTTGTTTCACTTAGATTGTAAACAATCTAAATTTTGTATCTAAAATGAGAATCTTCTCTCCCCCCCTCCCACCAGGACTAGAACTTTTTGTTTCTATAATGTACTGATGTGGTTGATGTAGATAAAGCACTTTAGTACATATTTGTTCCTTATTTAAAGAGGAAAAAAAAATTACAAATGCTTGAACAGTCAGGAACTGTGTGACTTTTTCTGACACCGCTGACTGACTCAGGGTGCAGGGAAAAATAGACATGCAGCTAAAGGACAAGAAGGTTACTTCTGTGTGATTCTTCTCTATTTGTAGGTACTTGCAGCAGAGAGTTCTAAGTTCTTACTATATTTTAGCATTTTAATCAGTTTCTGGAATTTACAGTTTAAGCAGGAACATGCGGTTCTGAGAGTTAATTGATGAAGCTGTAAGAACTTGGAACTCTTTGTACAGCAGCATGTCTAGCTGGTACTTCTATGTGACCAAAAGAAAATAAAAAAAACGAGCTCAAAACTGATGTACTAGTTAGGAGGTTTTGGTGTAGAATTATTGTATTATCTTAATAGGAAAATAATTACAGGTAAACAGATTATGGGCCCAGACTCCTAGAAACTACTATACTGCAAAGGGGAAATTTTCCATGCTAGATGAGGGTCAGCTATTGGATGTAAATAGTTAGGAGAACACCTCCTGCTCTATCTGCCAAAGAGAATCTCTGTTGCATAAGCTTAGAGGGAGACAGTTATCTTAGCTGATAAAAAAATTGTGATGTTGAGAGTCAGTTCTCCTCCACAATCCCATGAATGGCTGCAGGGGAAAGGGAGTGATTAATCCTTGTGCAGTATATGAGTTACTTGATTCAAAATGAGCTATAAGTAATGTTTTCAAAGCTGTTAAGAGGCGCTAGGATGGAATGTATGTCAACATCAAGTGCCTGAATAATATAAAATCCTTCCCATTCTGCACTAAAAAAACCTGGTTTAGTAATGCAGGTCAGACATCTAGGATGTGTTGAAAATTCCTGAAATAAAGTCAAACATCTCTTTATCATCAGGAATGAGTCACTGAGAAAGCTAACACTCCAGTTATATTTTTAATAAGGGAGCACTGATGAATTCTATGAAGAAGGAGGCACAGCACAGAAAATTGTATGAAGAATAGGCCAAAAGTGCAGAGAGAGCCAGCAGTTAAATAACATGAGTGTGATTACTCCAGCCTGATAATCCAGATTGGTGTTTGTCAGATTTTCAACTGTCATAAAGTGTACATGAATCACTTCCTCTATTTCTGAAAGAGCATAATAAAAGAAAAGAAGTAAGAATCTGAACTACTGCTTCTCAGTTGAGAAGCCCAGGTACTGATCAGGTATAGTGAATAACAGACTTTTCACAGCAGAAAAGTCAGACTCTCATATTTTTGTAGAAGAACAGAACATAAATAATTTAAGGGGGCATTTGGAAATAAACTATTGGACTACAGAACTGAAATTATGTTTACTGTTTTGGATGATTCATTGCTTGCTTTTGTTGTTTTGTAAAGGCAGAGCAGGCTGGTACTGTGACCCTTGTCTAGTCTGACAAGGCTCTACCTGTTCTGCATCTTTAAAGGACTATCAGAGTTACAAAGGGCATGGAGGCAGAACAACAAGCTTACCCATTCCCACAGTCACTCACTCATGAGATTTCTGAATTTATTCTGCTGAATTCCATATGTTTTACCAGAGCATAAGCAGGAGTATGAATCTGTCTTAATCACTTTACCTGTAGTGGAGTAACAATGACGTTTTTGTGGCCATCTCTCCCAAGACTGAGAGTGGTGACTTCTTCAGCTTATTGTGAGTATTTTACCCAGCTTATAATTTTCTCAGTCAGGGTACACAACTGTGCAACGTTTCCTGAGCACAGGAAGAACTAGTCAGACCAGGAAAAGTGTAAAAGGCTGAAAGGAAAGTCAGCTTATACTGACTTTTTTTGTTTGTTTCTCTGTCACTAGATAAAAGCTGTGAAGCAGCCTTTAAGGGTATGTACTCTGCTGTAAGGGACCTTTTCTTTATAAGCAAAATATAGTGACAGTAGGGATGGGAAGTTTAATGTAGAAACTAATAGTTTATGTAGGTAATTTTAAAGATCATGTAATTGAAATTATTGATTTCAAACAGAGAAGGTACCAAAACCAAGGTGAACACATATATATAAAAATCAGTAGTGGTCAATGATACCTGAAAAGGTAAGGAAATTTTATATTACCAAAAAAAGGACATTAAAGGGAAAATGTAACCAGGTTTGTCCGTAGCATTCATAACATTTAAATATACGATTCTAAAGAGAAGCTGCACTCTCTGAAGCTTGAAAATTTTCAGAATCTAGTTTTCTTACAATGTGTCTTTCTGTGAGACAGTGCTGGATCATGTATATTGCAATATCACTTCCTTGTTGTGATTCTTAATTACTGAACAATCAAGTTTGCTGCTTTTGTGCCTTTTCTGAAAAAATGGCATTCAGTCATGACAACGGTCAGCATTTTGGAGCCAGGAAAAAAAGAACTTTCAGAGTGCATTTTTCATCGTGCCTTTGGCACGTCAGAAAGCTGCCAGTGTAAAGACTGTGCTTCTTAAATGAAGTTGACATTTTCCAATTTGAGAGATTCTAGTAAAATTTTATTAATTTAATCAAGGTTAGGCTTGAGCTAGTTTTTTTTTCACCCTAAGGAGAATTTCTCTACTAACTTAAATAACTTACAGTAAATGAGTTGTTATTAACATAAATGATTTGAACTAGAAATAATTATGAAGCTAAATCAGACTTTTACCAAACGGTTTGCTATTGCTTACCCCTAGTGGGGTAATGTCGTCAAACGAGCTCTATACAGGGTTTGTTAGACACTCACAGGGGCTCCTGGGGTGATAGTGAACAACCCCTCCTTCTAGGATTTGTGAGGGTGCATGGAATTTCGTGCTTTAAACTCCACTGGAGGAGGATTGCAGAGCCAAGGTCCCTGCTCACAACTTCTTGTATCTCACTCAAAAAGCCACCAGCATTTTAGAATCACGAATTAGTCTTAATTGTTGAATCCAATTATAAGAAAATGCCAGTGAAAGCAATAGTACTGCAGGGTTGCTTTGCTTTTCTGTAAACTCTACAATGAAGTTGTGCTCTCAAAAAATAAGGTTGAAGTTCGTGATGAGTATGTGTATTTTCAAAAGTCTCACCTCCGAGTGAATTTTAGTATTCTGTCTGTTGCACATATTAAGTAACAAAAGTTAAGCTACTTCTGTGATATGGTTTTAATGGTGTAACTAACACTCCTGTTAGAGCATGACTCAAGGTTTCAGTTCTGTTGTGTTAGAGAAAGTTGTTTATTTTTTATTTGGGTGATAGAAATATCCATAGAAGAAGTCAAAAAGGTATGGATCTAGTAATTGCATAGATAAATCTACATAGTCTTCTTTTTTTGACAGTTTAAATATAGTCTTAAAACTTCAACTTGATTTAGAATTCGATTTGTAGCTAAACAGTCCTTTCCGTACAATAACATGAAAAGTTTGGGTTTTTTTAGCTAGTGCCTTTTTCTCTGTATGCCTTAATTTTGTTCATGTTAGAACACCTTATTGAAATATGTCATACAATTCCATGTCACCAAAGCAGTCTTAGAGAATGGGTTTTTTCAAAGTGCCCAAACTAGAGTTCGCCTAACTGCACTGAAAAGTGTGCTTGAGTTATAAATCTGCAGCAGACACTCAAATTCAGAACTTTAAAGTGATTTTTGGCTTCCTGTGCTAATACAGGTTTTGTATTTGCATTGTGGAGATTGTACACCAATGCACATACCAGAAAGTGGATTTGTCTGCATGCATAGAAGTAACTGGATTGTCAGGATTTGGCTTCCTGGCTCTGGGTACCAGACTCTGCAGAGAGTTTCTTACTGGGCTTGAAAGCAAAGTTGGTACATGGTACTGTATTAAAAGCTGTTTTCTTTCAGTGCACAGGAATATGATCTGCCCAGGCAAGCCAACAGATTTCTTTCCTGTGCCTTTTGGATAATCCTAATCCTGCCATTGTCTTGACTGAAAGCCTTGTAGCACCTGTAGGTACAGTGCAGTACAGCAAGCCATTCTTTTGGACAGCATAGAGCGATGTCTAACTGCAGCTTCAGAGACTTGAGCAAATTGGTCAGATCTACAGTTATTTATAACCAATTTCTTACTTTTTTAATCTTGAAAGACTGTGTCACACGTATAGAAAAGTATAATGTGTGTGCTTGAATGTAAGTCCCTATGGTGTTTCTGGAAAAACAAAAGTATTGCCGCCAGTGTCATTTCTTCTTGCTGGTAACTTGCTGTCTTGTGGCAATGACAAGTCTGCAGTGTAGAATCACATACAATTACCAAAGCTTTTCTATCCCATATACGTATAGCCAAAAGTGATGTTTCATGTCACTTATAGATAGTGTATATCCAACAGTAAGCTGTTGCTGACTAAAGCAGGTACTAGTAAAAAGTGATAGACACTGCCCATATTTCAGACGTGGGTGTTTATAGTTGCTGTTCCAATATGCAAAATTCATGCTTGTATTAAAATGAAGAGTTTTCTTTTTAAAAGCTCTTTCTAATTTAAGCTTATTGTCGTCATTCTAAAATTACTGCATAAGCTTGGTGACTAAAACCAGGTGACTTCTGTAGCTGGGTTTGAGCCTTGGGATATTAACGAACGCCATGAAGATAAACATGTGACCTGGTCTGTTTTGTGCGCCATAGTGAGAATGTTCCAAAGCTACGGGAAGCAGCCAGTCCTCTTTATGTGACAGCCAGATGTAACCCACCATTACCTGGGTGTGGGTGCTGCCTTTAGGAGGAGCCACTAATGCACACCGAGGGGTCAGACAGGTTTGCTATCAACCCAGGGTTTCTGAATCAAAATACGTGATCAGAAACTAAGGAGCTCCTTTCTCATTTGGTTTCCCTCACTTGGCCCACACTGTTTATTTTTCTTTCTGGCTGGAAAAGCTTAAGTCCTGCATAGGTGGTGGCCACTGATAGCTCCTGAATAAGTGTGTGTCCAGCTTTAGACCAGGGCTCTGTCACTTGAACCCAGGACGTTGCAGTTCCCGGTTTGCTGGCGCAATCCTTGGGTTTTCTCTAGCAATATATACATATATGGAATGGAGGGGTAGATGGGATGGAGGAAATGAAATTTCTCATATTTCAGAGCAGTCACACCTTGGCTAGGGCTTAGTTCATAAATTTATTTTAAAGGGAGAGGAACTGGATTAAACTGCATAAAAATTGTATCTCATGGTTCAGCCCTTACGTTGAGTCTACAGGCGAGGATTGGAGGTCAGGGTCTTCTGTTGAGAAACAAGGAGAAGGATACTCCAGCTCAAGTGGATAGTCATGGGAAATACATCAGAGCTTTTTTTGTGCTTTTTACCCTTAAACTAGATGATCCTTTTTCCCCAGAGGTTTATATAGCATGGATATAAAAACAAGGATTGCATTTTCTTTTCTGAACAGCCATTAGATTGTCAGTTCCCTAGTGTTTGTTTCTTGTTAATACCAGTAAAAAAAGGTGGTGTCACCCTAAAATTGGAATGGTTTATTAAAGCATAGTGTCTGTCATCTCAGACCTCGCAGGAGTTGTGTAATGGAGTATTACTGTAAATACGTGGAGGAGACTTAGATTAATTGGAACGTAGGCTTTTAGTTTTCATGAAGCTATGAATAAAAATTTGTAAATTTACTCTTGACCTAATGTACATTTTTATGTAGCCATTAAATTCTCTATTTAATCTATCAGTTTCTCACTGTAAATGTTTTTACTCTCAGTTGAATGCTGGGCACAGTTTGTAATGTATGTACACAAAGGTGTTTTTTTCTACCAACGTTGACTTTTTTGCACATTTTTGGAAATATTTAATTTGTACACTGATTTAATACTCTGACCAATTGTCAATGGGTGTATGAGAATCACGTGTGTGTGCAATGTACTACTGTCTGGATGTATGGGGTTTTTTATTACTTTTGAGATGTTGCTACCAGTAACTGCACTGCTGTTGCTGCTTTACATGGAATATCTTGTGTATAAAAAAAAAGATAAAAACATAAAAATTAAAAAATTAGCTTATGGTTATCATGGTTGAGGAACTCAGGAGTTGGGCATTGCTTGCTAGTTCTGTTGTCTGGCAAACTTCCAAACTTAAAAACAACCAACCAACCCCGCCTTGTAATTCTGTGTATGCATTGAATGTGTGTGTGTATATATCCCAGTAATCTTATTCCACAGTTTCATTTCTACATTTTTATGAACTTGTTTTTTAAGGGTACTATGTTTAGTTAGAATAATTAAATATATAAAAGCTTTGAGAGATGATTTACTAGATAAATATATTTTCAGCTGGCTGATGTTCAAAATATTTTTTTAATTTTTGTTTTTAACCATTCGAAATGTATTTGTATTTCCAAAATCAGACACGAATTGTACTTAGAAATATATTAAAACACTCTGTAGGGACAACAGTGTGATTTCTCTTTTAAGAATTCTGTGTGCAGCGTTCTGAAGTGATGTCACTCTCGTATCTCAATTCCGAGTTGGCTTTTTTATTGTTATTTACAAAGCGCTTTCCGGAAGTCTGTTTCATGTCTTTTATTAATTTTTAATTATTTTTCCTCATTTCCCGCTTCTCCGGGAGTGGCCCGGGGTGCGGCCGCCTCCCGTCCCCGAGTCCCCGCCCCTGCCCGCCCGCGCCTCTCCCCTGGCGGGCGCGGGCCCTGGACCAGAGAGCCAGCGGCGCCTCCGCCCCTGGCGGCCCCGCGGAAGTGACGCGCGGGCGGGCGCAGCACAGCGCGGCGCGGGCGGCCATGGGCAGGAAGGAGCGCGGTGAGCGGGGCCGGGGGGCGGCGGGGCCGGGCCGGGCCAGGGGGGCCCCGCGCGCGGCTCCTCACGGCTCCCGCTCTGCTCCCAGAGAAGAAGAAGTCCAAGAAGCGCCATTACGATGACGACGAGGACGATGAGGACGAAGGAGCCGGGAAGGAGCCGCAGGAGGCGGTGCCGTCGGCGGCGGGGAAGCAGGTGGAGGAGAGCGGCACCAAGGTGGACGAGTACGGCGCCAAGGACTACCGGCTGCAGATGCCGCTGAAGGCCGACCACAGCTCGCGGCCGCTCTGGGTGGTGCGTGCGCGGGGGCGGTGGGGCCGCTGTCTCCGTGTGCCCGAGGGTGGGACACGGACAGGGCCGGAGAGAAGCCGGGACTGCTGCGGGGCCGGGCGGGAGCGCCCAGGGCGGGCCGGAGTGTGCGGGCGGAGAGCCCCGGGCTCGCCTTGGAGCGGGGTTTGCTGCGGTTCGGGGCGGGTGCGGCCACTGCAGCGCCGGTGCGGGGCAGCCGGGACGGGAGCTCCGACAATGCCCCGGGAATTGCTCCAGCCCTAGCAGCTTCCAGGCGGGCCCCCCGCTGCCGCGGGTGTGCTCCGGACCGGGCAGGGCACAGGAACACCTCCGCCAGACGTGTCGGCAAGGGCTCGAGAACAACGCGCTAGCTGATGACACGAGAGGGATCTGTCATTGCAGTGACACAGCAGCAGGGTTTGTATGTTGGAGGGAAACAGCTTTAAGACAGGCTGGTCTCATCTTCTGTAACTGGTGCCGTTTGTTTTCTCTGCCGTTTGAAAGGGACTTCACGTCAGTAAACTTGCCCAGGGTCTGGCCAGTGGTGCAGCATCGAGGGAGGAGTTGGTTTCCCAGCCAGCACCTGCAGGGTGCCTGTCACCGAGTGCTCTACGGGCACCTAGTGCTGTGACACCCAAGTGCTATCTTTCATTCATTTTGCGTAAAATGAGCAAGGAGTTTTGTTTCAGGGGAATGTGGCTGGAAGCTTGCCTCTACTCAAGCAATTTGTTTAGCATTTAAAAAGAAGGAGTACCCCAGCATGTCAGTGTGGAAAAGCTTTATCAGTCTGGGTTGTGGTTTATTCATAGTGCCATGGAAGGCACATGGGCAAATCAATGCCTGGTTCATTTCAGAAGGCAGAAGTTACATGCTTATTCTTTTTCTTGTAACTTCATTGTAGTATTCAGGTTAACTAACACTGTTGTGCCTTCAGCATTTCTCTTTATTTCTGTAGGCTCCTGATGGCCATATATTTCTGGAAGCCTTTTCTCCAGTTTACAAATATGCACAGGACTTTCTGGTTGCCATTGCTGAGCCTGTGTGCAGACCCACCCACATCCACGAGTACAAGCTGACTGCTTACTCCCTGTACGCTGCAGTGAGTGTGGGCTTACAGACTAGTGACATCACCGAGTATTTGCAAAAACTCAGCAAGACTGGTGTCCCAGATGGAATAATTCAGTTTATCAAGGTAAGGCTGTTTTATGGCATTGGAAATATATCTGTTGCTACTAATGAATTCCTTTTCTGCTGCCTCTGCCTAATTGATTTATTGCTTTTTAATGATTCGTTTTTACCTGTCTTATTCATCTGTCACTGTTTCAAGAGAACATTATTTTTTTTCTGGCTTTTTGCATAGTATATTGCTGCACACATACTATTTTCATAATATATCCTTTGTGGGATTTATAAAGAAAAAAGTACCTCCAGGTGTCTGTGTAGACACTTTCAGCCAGTACGACTTGTACATGGGGAAAGTTTCCTCAGATTTGCCGTGAAGGAGAACTGAGAACGTGGGAAGCAGTCTGGAGTAGTGGGGCATGATAAGACAGCCTGCTTTATCCTGCAAGGGTGTTCTCGCAGTCTTGGAAGCAGATTGAAATTAGGTATAAAAAATGAATATCTGTGCCTGATCTGCCTGAGATGATGTGAGCATCTTCTGAAAATACCTTTTCAGGTTTGTTCCATGAGCGTAACAGCAGCGTAACGTGCAAGTAAATGTTTGATTTGGTCCTAGACATGGAATCTCTCTTTTGCATGTTCCTGATGACTGTTCTTTTTGTTTCTAGCTGTGCACCGTCAGCTACGGGAAAGTGAAGCTGGTTCTGAAACATAACAGGTAAGTGGCTTCTTCCTTAGCTCTTGGGGCAGGAAGCCCTCCAAATGCACACCTGTGAGTGAGTGAGTGCTCTCAGGAGCTCTGGAGTCTCCCAGCTGAGTGTAACAGCTCTCAAGTATCACTTTTACAGCTTTTGGAAATATTTAATACATTGGCTGATGAATTGTGTTTGGCTGTCCTGAGCTAGTGCTGGTTGTCATCACATTTTTAAAAGTAGGTTGCAAATGTGATACTGTAGCTTGTTTCTTTATTGCTTGGACTTGCAATATATTCTTGAGGTTTTCAAGTAATTGTTTCTTTTCATCCTTCCTAATGTACATGAGCTTGGTTAGACAAGTTTTCCACAGCCGTCCTGCAGTCTTGTGTATTCTGACTTATGTTCCGTTATTTGGGAGGGATAAGCAAATCCAGTGGCAAGAGGTCGGTGCTTGTGTCTGGGTTGAATCTGATTTATTCTAAAGCTAGAGGAAAATGCTGGGAGGGGTCTGGAGAAGTCAGCTCATATTTTAATTGTGATCTCCAACCAGCATCCTCATTGAGGAATCTCCAGGATGCACTAGTTTTAAATTTTTAGGTGGCTTGTGTTTTGGAAGTTTGGGGGTTTGCCTTTTAGGCATTTTTGGTGCTGTGGACAGGACTTGAAAGGACTTGAAATCCAGTGTTTTCACAAACTCACGTCAGTTCAGTCCCAAAACAATTTACTTCACAAATAAGACATGGATGTGAGAGGTCTGTGTGGGCAATTCTGCTTTAGTTTTGCCACTCATGTTATGTTAGGGAACATTTGAGAAGGATGGAGGGATGACTGCACAGTACATGGTGCTTTTGGTGTGAGGCATCTTTTAAAAGTTTTGGTTGTCATAACGTCTCTATTTTTAAATTGGCACACCAATATTGGATGCTTGAGAGTACATCTGGGACAGCTATGCATTTAATCATCTATGCCACTCTTCCTGTGAGTTATTCAGTTGATTAGTTCATAAAAATGTTTTCTTTTATTCTTTAATTTTAGGTATTTTGTGGAAAGTACCCATCCTGATGTCATTCAACAGCTTCTGCAAGACCATGTAATTAAAGAGTGTCGCCTGAGGAATGCTGAGGGTGAAGAGACAGAGCTCATCACAGAGACATTCACAAGTAAATCAGCGGTATGTCCAGCCATATCCTAAAATTACTGCAGTGACTGGAGGTAAACTCTTGAGTAGTTTGGAGTGGTTATTGTTTGTTTGTTATATCAGCTTCGTTCTGCCAGCAACAAACTCTGTCTCTTTAATGAGCCCAAATTTAGGGGGAAGAGGGGAGCCAGAGTGTGTCTCTAATGAAACCTTTGGTGAAAATTCACGTTCCTCTATTTCAGATTTCCAAATCCAGTGAAGGTGGCCTTGGTCCATCAACTTCACAGGGAACAGATGCTCAGAATAAGCCAGATGTCCCAGCTGACTTATTTGAGTTTTACGAACAGATGGACAAAGATGAGGAGGAGGAGGAG
This sequence comes from Orthonyx spaldingii, assembly GCA_013397795.1. NCBI lineage: Eukaryota > Metazoa > Chordata > Aves > Passeriformes > Orthonychidae > Orthonyx > Orthonyx spaldingii. Next base: position 1,144,867 of record VZTJ01003241.1, read on the forward strand.
GAAACACAGACGGTGTCCTTTGAAGTCAAGCAGGTATGAATATTGCGCAGAAGTACATAAGCATGAGAACTCACTAGAAAGTACTGTGGTTCTTGGTTTGCTGGGGGAGATCCCTGGAAGTCATGAACATTTCTTTCCTTTTATCTTTCAAAATTTAGAATCTTAGAGGGTGCCAGGCTGGGCATTGTTCCTTCCCAGCCTGCAAAGCGCAGTGCTCACATGCCAGAGAGGCTCCAGGGACTTAGGGAGGTTCCCATTACCTGTGGCTGAGTATTACTTAGTGCAAGACAAGTGAGAATTCAGTGGAGGGCTGCTTTTAGAGAGCTTTTTTTTTTTTCCCCTCCTGCATTTGTTTTGTAATTCATGGTTGCAGAAGGAACTCTTTCTTGGTGGTTCCAATTTCATCACTTGAGAAGGGGAGCTGGAGGTTGGAGCACCATCCTTGCGTGACCTTCAGAGGGCTTCTATAGAATTTCTCAAGTTGTTTTTGGACTTGGTGATTCTAATCATGCCTTAGTGGGGAGAAAAGGGAATTTAAAAAAGGATGACTTAGTAGCTGTTTTGTTTATTTGAAAAGACCCAACCGGAACCAACAACCTCTTGGTGATTGATTCAGCCTGTCTTGGAATAACTTCCATACAGGGTATGGAGGTTTTAAGGATAACAGAGGTGCAGCTTTGTGTAACATAGAGAACCTTTTGTGTCTGTTACTGAACTCTTTGTTGCAGGACTTCAGGGTGTAGTTTAGTCATTGCTGTGTAAGCAACAATCTGAGCTGAATGTGTCATGTTCTTCCATCTGCCTAAAGACCCCTCTCTAATATTAACTGTTGTTTAAAATGTTTAGGGGGGTGGGATGACCACAGGTAAAGTTTCTGTAATAAACCTTAACTCTTGCAGATTCATAAGCATAAAAAATGAATGTAACTTCACTTGGTACTATATAACCTAGTTGTTTTTAGGGGAAAAATAAATTAATTCATATGTGTACAATTTATCAACTGAAGCTTTGTTTCCTCTTCAGGAGATGATTGAAGAACTTCAGAAGCGTTGTATCCATTTGGAGTACCCCTTGCTGGCAGAATATGACTTCAGAAATGATTCTGTGAATCCCGATATCAATATAGATCTGAAACCTACTGCTGTCCTCAGGCCCTATCAGGAGAAAAGCCTGAGGAAGATGTTTGGGAATGGGCGAGCCAGGTCCGGCGTTATTGTCTTGCCATGTGGTAAGTTTCTGTGTTGGTATCTAGACTATTTGTTCTTTATTTGCCTGTAGTAAAGTGAATTCCAAAGATGACAGCTACCTGGATTTCAGACAGCAGCAGGGACTGTTCTGGTCCCAGTGTGCAGAGTCCTGGTGGGTTTTACTGAGCAGGTGGCAAGGCTGTGCTGAGGGAGAGCTGTGTTACAGAGCTGTTGGTGTCCTGGCAGGGCTGCGGAGCTGGGGAGCAGCTGTGGTACCTTCACATTGCCCGTTGTGCTCCCACTGTGCCCTCTGCCACCTCTGCTCATCTTCCTGTCAAATTTAAACCTGTTGGCATTGGAATTTGTTCCTTGGTTGGAAATAGGGAAACTGGGGGGAGCTGGGAATACAAAGGTGGCATAAAGGGGTGTCCAAGGAAGAAAAGAGCTTGTGTGCACAACTGCTGGACAGGTGAGTTTGAGGAAGAAATGAGAAACATGCAGACTGAGACAACCTGCAGAAAATGGGGGGAAAAGGAGCAAACAGGAGATTGTGTGTGCCAGTGGCCTCGGTACTGGGGGAGGAAGAGGCACATGGAAAATGTAATGAGGGCCTGAGAGTATGTAGGGGGTGCTGGGACAAGTGTGAGGGATGGGAAGATTTAAGGACTTGCATTGTGGGGAATGTGCATAACTGGCAGGGACAGAGGAATAGATCACCCCTAGGGAAGCTTGCTGTAGCCACCTGTAATTTAACATTCTTTGGCAATTAAAAAGCACTAAAATGATTGTTTCTAATTGTCAAAGCCATTGTTCATAATTATTTTCTTGAGGAAATACAGTTGTGTCCTGTAGACAATCCAGCTGTTTTTCTAAGAAACGAATACTAGATCTCTTTAAGACTGTTGTAGCAAAGAAACAACCAAGAATTTGCCTTTACGTGATTTCATATTCTCTCACAGCTTCCCTTTGCTCTTTTGTTTTGTGTTCCTCCTACTCCAGTGGTGTGTGAGAGCTGACTAACGAGTGTCACTCCTGGTGCCCTGCAGGTGCTGGCAAGTCCCTGGTGGGGGTGACAGCCGCGTGCACCGTGCGCAAGCGGTGCCTGGTGCTCGGCAACTCCGCCGTGTCTGTGGAGCAGTGGAAGGCCCAGTTCAAGATGTGGTCCACCATCGACGACAGCCAGATCTGTCGCTTCACCTCTGATGCCAAAGACAAGCCCATTGGCTGTTCTGTTGCCATCAGCACATATTCCATGTTGGGGCACACGACAAAAAGGTCGTGGGAAGCAGAAAGAGTCATGGAGTGGCTTAAAAGTCAAGAGTGGGGCCTTATGATACTGGATGAAGTCCATACCATCCCTGGTAAGGAAAGGGCGTGCAAACCTTCCATGTTGCACATATTGTTAATGTCTCTCTGTTCTTCTTAAAGTGGTGTTTTTTTGCTGTTCTTCTCATGATAAATGTAGTGAGTAAGCCCATGGCTTAGGGTCTTGAGAGAAGTAAACTACCTTGTTCTACTTCTTTTTTTTCTTTTTTTCCCCGCTGATACTGCATAGTTTAGCTGACCACTAGTTTTCTGAAATCCTTCAAATTAGACACTGTGTTTTCTCTAATGGCAGTGTAAAGTACAAGTTCCTCCACCTATGTTAATAAAGTGCTCTTAAAATACCTGAATTACATTTACATAATTTTGCTGCAGACATATTTGAACAGGAGAGGAATTCATCTGTCTTCTTCTCTTAGACACAGTGGCACTGCAGGCCAGCTTTTAATATCTATGAGTAACCGTAGTGATTACCATCCAGAAATAACTGTTTTCTTTGAAATTGACATGTAATTGAGATCTATACTACTGGAAAGTAACAATGTAGTATTAAAGTGTCTGTGGAATAATCCTGGCTAAAAATACCACTCAGGATTCTATTAGCTGCTCTGCCTTATTCTCATTTGAATATAATTTGGTGTCTACAGAAGTAATGGATTTCAGAAGTAGACCCTGGTGATTAGTTGCCATTTTATCAAAGTAGCACAGTGCTGGCACTGTTCTGTCACTTTTGTTCTCGCTTGGTTTCCTAGAAATGAAGGTACAACAACTCCTCTGTGATCTCTAGCAATACTAAAGATGAGTAATTCTGCCATACCCTGCAAGTCCTGAATGTGGCAGTCAGCCAAGGGTCCTTGTGTCATAGTTCTTTCTAGGAAATAAAGTAGACCTAAACCAAGCCATGTAACCTCTGAATATATGAATTTACTCTTGGGGAATGGGAAATAATAAAGATGTCAGAAGGTTTACTGGGATTTTCAGAGTACGCTTGACAATGCAAAGTAAAGCTGCAATTACTGTGAAGTTTTGCTGTAACAGATTTGTTAGGAGTGTATGTGCAATGAGGTACGATTTCCCAGTGCTGTGCTTGCCTTATGTTCAGGAGTTGATGAAAATGTCTTTTAAAGTTGCAGTATTTATCTTCTAAAACCATTCACGAAAGTTAACAAAAAATTTGTCTTGGATTTCTTAGCAAAAATGTTCAGACGTGTGCTCACTATTGTACAAGCTCACTGTAAACTGGGGCTGACTGCTACCCTGGTCAGAGAAGATGATAAAATTGTTGACCTGAACTTCCTGATTGGACCAAAGCTCTATGAAGCCAACTGGATGGAGCTGCAGAACAGTGGCTACATTGCTAAAGTCCAGTGTGCTGAGGTGATGCTCTGCTTTTTGGTACTATTAGTATTTATTTAGTATGCTTATAACTTCGAGAAAAATTCTTGCAACTCTTAAAACAAAGAAGGATAGTATAAATTTTAAAAAGCATAAGGAAACACCTACTTGTTTCAAGCCTGAACATAGGAGAGTAAAACTTAAAAATGTAGTATATTCTTTCCAGTATAATGGCGTGACCTCTGCTCTTTCCAGATTATGGATGAGAGGTAAATCTGGTTTCAGAAGAAGTGAGAAACTTTCACACAGGCACATTAGAATGTTAAAGTAGTCTTTCTGGGTCAGACTAAAAGTCTGGCTCAATATATTGTCTCTGATAATTGACATGGAAGATACTTAGGGAAGAGTATATATTTCTCCAAGCCCTCTGTTACTTTCAAGGTTTATGTGTAAGCAGGAGTGGATTGCTTTTTCATGAACTTGTCTGGTCTTCCATTGAATGGAAACAAAGTTTTAGCAGCTGCAGTGTGTCATGGTAGAGTTTTACAAAAGTTTCTTGTCTGTTTGGGTTTGGTTTTTTCTCCATTGTTTGTGGGGATTTTGTGTCTTTGTTTACTGGTTTGTTGTTTGTTTTGGTTTGGTTTTTTTTTTCTTTTTGTTGTTGTTATTATTATTGTGGTGGCTTATTTTAAGCCTGTCTTGCTAATTTCATGCAATTCTCCCTACCTCTGGTACTGGAATAAAAGATGCAGATGCAGGTCAGCTGTTCTCCTTTTGCACACTATGGAAACTGGAGGCTGTAGAAGGGAAAAAAACACTGTTTTGAACTCATAGAATGCAAGTGAAAGGCACCTATAAAATAACTGTTGAAGGGAGAGTAACCAACCAGTCCTCAAAATCAGATTTGTATTTAGGCACTTTGGTTAGTTCTGCTTTGCAAGCATAATTCTCGGTCCCTGAACTGCCCTTTAGTCATTGAAGAATGAAGCATGGGCTACCTTTTGTTCTGAATGATGGGAAAATTCTGCAAGTTTATATTCCTTAGGCCAATGTTTTGAACTAAGATTAGATTACTCTACCAAAAGCAAAGAATAAAAAAGGCCAGTATTGATGGCTGATAAATAACGAGTTCAATATGTGCACAACTGCTTTGCATGTTTGTTTCGCTTTTCCTGACATGTTGAGGAACAGCATCTTTAATCAACCTGGCTTATTCCCCACAGCCAGGAAAGGTGTCTGGCTCACTGTTTGAGAGCAGTTCTTTCCAGGTATCCAGAGAGGGCAGTGCTGATGTCTCATAGGGCAGGTCATGGTCATTGCAGGTGCTGCAGTTTCACTGCTCTAAAAGAGAATGACCAGCACAGTTTAAAAAGTTACACAAAGTTTAAAAAAAGACAACAAACCTGTTCTTTACCTGTTCTTTCAGAGTTTTGTAATTTACAAATAATCCTTTTCTAAGCAGCCGTACTAAGTCTTTGGATTGGAGCGCATGTCTTGCAAAATATAAAAATGAAAATATCTTTGGGGTGAGAAGTAGATCTTACCCATTTCCTAATCCAGAAGAGAGTGCAAGATACTAACTACATGGGTTTGCGTGTAATCAGAGGCATTGAGCAATAGATGATTTTTTTTACTGCAGTCAAATATCCAGAATTCATATCTCATTGTCACTTTCATGTAATTATCTTCTGATTCAAGAGTTTTAGGCCTTTCATGTAGACAGTACACAATAACAACAGAGCATATGCAATGAATGAATTTATTTTTAATGTAGTCAAAGGATAATAAAAGCATCATCTGGCATTTAACTCCTAGGAAGAAATATTTTGAAACAAAAAATTAGTTCTTATCAGTACAGAATAATTCATGTTGTTTAAATAAACTCCTGTAAATGGTCACTAACTTGCTTAGCTGAATGGTGCTTATGAAAGAGGCTTTTCTCTGCAGTATTTTGTTAATTTCTGTTGTGCAGTGAATGTGAGGGAATAACCCATGTACAGCAGAGTGAATGTTCCCTAAATTGTATGTCCTATGGATAGTGCTATATGTTACCAATAGTGTAATTTCATTAGCTTGAACTTCATAATTTCTTTTTTCGTGCTACAGTAGAAGAAATAGTAGAAAATAGTAGAAGCCTAGACTTATTTAAGTACTATGGTAGTTATTTATGTAATAAAACAATTGCCTAGGGATGTCTGTGGAAAACTTCTAATCAATCCTAGTGTTTTGGAAATTCTAGAGTCAATAGCTGTTAAAATAAAGGTCACTCCTTTGTGGGTATATGAAGAAAGATGGGTGAATTTGTTCTGTAATGAAGACAAAATGTGTCTCAGCTTTCAGAATATGGATGAAAATTAATCTTTATGGGAAAAAGCTTTGAGTACTGTGAGAGGGAGACAACACAGTTCATTCCCTTAATTACTGCTTCGTGAAAAGTAGTGGCATCCAGTAAATTATTTAAGTGTGAAGATAAAGGAACTATCTTTCAGTCTTGTTCCAGTCCCACTGCCTATTTCTGTCATGGATCTCAATGCCAAAGCATTTTGGAACACTGAAATGTTGATGAGGTTAAACAGATTTTGGTGATGCACGAGACTTCACTGACTGGTAGCTTTCCTTTTAGTACAGGAGTGACTGTGTTAAAATCTGTGCCTGCACTATACAGAAAGTCCTAATGCATTAATATCCCCTAATATCTTTTCAATTCCCACTGGGAATAAATAGGTACATAATGGAGTGTTACTTTGTCTGTGTGTGTGTTTTCTAATTGCAGGTCTGGTGCCCAATGTCTCCTGAATTTTACAGAGAATATGTAGCCATCAAAACAAAGAAAAGGATACTGCTGTACACCATGAACCCAAATAAATTCAGAGCCTGTCAGTTCCTGATTAAGTTTCATGAGCGCCGGAATGATAAAATCATCGTCTTTGCTGACAATGTGTTTGCACTGAAGGAATATGCAGTCAGACTTGGGAAGTAAGTGTTCACAACCAGTGATGACACTGTTGTTTTCCTCCTTCCAAGACAATTTCCTTGCAATCTCACAGCTTTCAGTAGTCTTTGATATTTTTTGTAATGCTTTGACTCCAGACCTCCTGCATAAAAAGTTCAGGAGGGTATTTTTGGATGGATCTTATTGGCACTGCAACATGATTTTGGTGTTTGAAAAGAGTCTAGCATTTGTTTCAGAAAAGTTTACATCCAGGATTTCTGTGAAAGATTTAGTATTTTTCCAAATTATTATTATTGTTATTATTAGCCTGTGGAAAAATTAAGGGCTTTTAGAAATATCTCTAGAACTGTTTGTTTAATGGATGGTAGCTTCCTCTGTCTCTCTGAAACAAAGGTTTTCAAATCTATACACTCTGGATCTTTCAAGATGTTCTGAGACCCAGGGCCTTTCTCTTCAGGTTCTCAAAAGGTCTTAGCCTTGTCTAAAAAATCTAAGACAAGCTTTTTTGGGATCTGTGCTATACTAGTGCACTACCTAGAGCTGCAGTAATTGTTTAATAAACTAAAGGAAGTTTCTCCCTAGAGCTCCTTGGTTACCTTAAATGACTGTAACACGAGTGCAGTTGTGGGAGCTTGGGAGACACATTTTGATGAGGGGTCAGCATCAGCCTATTGGTAGGATTTGGGGAGGGATGATCAGAAAGAGTTTGTCAGGATCAGGCATAGATCGATTATTGGGAAGCATAAGCGTGGAAGCTGGCCTCATCCTTTCTTTGACAAGCCCAAATAATGCCTTGCTTGCTGGAAGCTGTGGGGCATTTTGATGGAGTATGATTTCATGTCTAGGAATTTCAGCAGTACTCCTTAGCAAAACCACAAACAAGCCTTACACTTTCCAGAATCCATGATCAGTTCTGACTGCAGTTTAAGGGCCGTGTTGTGCTGGCATGCTGTGACATCAAATAGCAGGCAGAGCTAGTGGTGCTGGATGAATTCCAACACTCATGGTCTCTTTCATCATTTTTTTAATCTGTCTGGACAGAGATTAGCTGTAATGATGCCTCTGGAATGTCTCTAGCAGTGTTCAGTGCACCACAGACAAAGCCTTTAGCACAGGCGATGCTGGGAGGGGGGGATGCTACGGAGCTCAGCAGTTGTAAGTGGGGTAGATGCTGTGGAAGCCTGGCAGGAAAACCAGTTGAAGAAGTAGTAGGTGGCCCCTTTTATGTTCTGGAGTGAATTCTGTGTTTCTCACATCATTTATGGAGCTCCAGATTTTCCAGCTGTCACTGTTAAAATGAAGGGAGGCTTGCAGTGCTGGACAAAGGTGAGGGAGCCTTTGTTTTAACCAGAGAGCTTTGTATCAGTTTGCTGTGAGCAGGGTGAAATAAAGGGCCCTGTTAGTTTGTGCAGGGCAGAAATGAGGTGTGTGGAGGAGAGAGCAGCCCAGTGGGTACAGCAGGAGAGCTGTGGCTGTGCCTAGCAGGAGCATAGCTCCTACTGCCCTCCTCATGGCCTGATGGAAGCTGCGGGGTGGGTGGGCTCCCAGGTGGGGGGAGAGGTGGCCACAGCTGCCTCTGCTGGCTCCTCCCTTAACCCCCTTGCCCTTGGCGGTGGGGAAGCATCAGGGAAAGATCATGCGCATGACAGGAATTACTTTGACTGCAATTTTTGGGGCCACAGAATTCAGTTTTGCTTGGCCAGCTTTCCCTCTGTCATGAGTCTGTCATTCAGTATGGCATAGCTCATGTGCTGACTGGTTTTACTGGTGTTAGGAATATGTTTAAATCACTGTTTCTGAAGGACTGTGCCGCTGTGGTTTTGTCAATTATGTCAGTTAATGGGAGAGGAATTTATCTTTGCAAATCCCTCAAATATCTTTTTGCAGTAAGGAAAATGAGCGATTAAAAAAAATCCATTTAGCACTTAATGTTCTAGATTCACAAAAGTACTCAGTAATGTCAATGAATCACTGTCAAGTAGGATCTGGGCAAGCTAAAATAGAAGGATTGATAGCCAGGAGTTCAGGATTATTCTGTTCTTAATGCAAAATGTGTTTGAATGCCTTCTTGGTGGTCTTAAGAAGAGGAAGGCTCAAAAATGCTTTAGTTTCAATTTAAATCTGCCATTTAACTTCACAATCTAAATACCATATGAAATTTAAAATAAGATTTATGGTATTACTGAATGCTACTAATTGAATAATGATGGTGTTTTTTCAGAGTTAACTCATTTGCCACTTTAATTTTTTAGCTGTTTTTTTCTAAAAGTCAGCTTAAATACACTAAATAGAAGAATTAGATTAGAGATGACTAGGATTGTTTGGTAAAAAAACCCTAGAATAAAGTTTGTAGTGAAGAAAGCAAGAGGAGCCAGTGCACAGGAATTAGTTGATAAGAATAGAAAACCTTAGTCCTGTGCGGTGCCATGTTTGTGTTCAGCTACCATTTATGTATGTGCAGTACTAAAGTTAAAATTTGAGCTTGGTTCCTTGTGTTAGAGATAATTAATAGAAATGTGAACAAAACAGTAATTGGAAAACTTAATTCCTGTTGTTTGGAGATGCTTGGTAACGAGCATTTGGAAAAGTAGTGCAACAGATGACAAAGCAGTGGCTGTGCTATCCTGCATGCAGCTCCCTGTTTTTGTGTGGGCTTTGCTCTTTCTAACTTACTGGTTTTTTAACTCTGCTTAGGCAGGAATAAAACAACCAGACCCTGGAAAATTCATAGCAGTCCAAGTTACTCATGAAGTCTGGGGGTGACTGAGAGTTTGTGTGAGCCTTTGGGACTGAGACATTGAATGTTCCACGTGATTCATTGTCAGACATCAGAAACTGTAGGTGAAATGCCACTGTGAGCTGCTCATGGAATGTTTGGGACCTTTTTCTCATTTCAGTAGGCCCAGAAGGTATTAGAAGGCACAAGAGGTTAGCTTTAAGAGCAAAAATAATTTTCCCAGAACAACATCCAGCAGCCCATTTGTGACATCCAGTGTATCCTTGATAGAGAAGCCTGGATTTTCAAGTGTTTAAATAGGAAGCAAAGGTTGCAGCTGTCAATGTGCTAACTCAGTACATTTGAGGAAAAAAACCTCTTTATTTTAACAGCTGCCTTCAGTCTTTCATGTAGGCTTAGCAAATGTATTCAGTCTGTTCATATACAGCTTCGTTGGTGCACATAATTGCAAAACATTTGTAACTGTCAGAATTTCTTTCTGGCTAACTGGGTTGCTGCAGAGGGTTCCACAAACCCCTGGGCAGCTGCCATGAAGAGCTAAACAAGCTAAAAGTAAACTGAAATCTGTGCCAAAATCTGATTTGTTTTCATATCTGCTCAAATGTATCCTGCACTCCCTGCCATGGTACCTACTAAGAAATGAGTGAGAAATCTTGAATTTATTTAATTTGCCTATGTTGTGTTCTTTTCAGACCCTATATCTATGGTCCTACTGCACAAGGGGAAAGAATGCAAATTCTACAAAATTTCAAGCACAATCCAAAAATCAACACTATTTTCATTTCCAAGGTGAGTGAGCACACTCACTGTGTCTTGTGCCTACCTTCAGAGTGAACTTTAAGAGTCAGCTGCACATGCATGGTGTGCATTTGACATCTTCGTGTCGCAGCTCACAAGGAAAGCTGTGCTTTGTACTTGTTGTTGGCTGGGGAAGTGTGGAAATAAGAGACTGCTCAGAGGGTGCTGCTCTGTTGCAGGTAGGGGACACGTCCTTCGATCTGCCAGAAGCCAATGTTCTCATTCAGATCTCATCCCACGGTGGGTCGCGAAGGCAGGAGGCTCAAAGACTGGGACGAGTGCTGAGAGCCAAAAAAGGTAGAAGAGGTGTTGGTTGGGCTCTGGGCGTTGGATCATAGAACAGGAGAAACTGGATGTTCGTGAGGTTTCTTTATACTGTCCTTGGATTATGTTTTAGTCAAAGAGAATATACCTATATACCAGTGAATGAAAATGAAGCATCTTTTGGGACAGTAAATTTAGTGATGAGAAAACTTCCAAAGGACAAAAAAAGCAGAAAGAAAACGAACTTTTTGTTCTTTGGCAGTTCTCCAACTTTTTCATTCCTTGATATTTTCTTCAACATGAAATTGTTTGTAAAGAATCATAGTATTACTCTAACAAGCAATCCTCTAGAAATCCCATTTTTGATACTTGCTTTTTGAAATTTGATTTGGTTTTTGACTAGCGTGTTTTTTTAAAACATGGTCAAAGGTATTTTTCTTGTTTAGAAAAATTGTTCTTAAAATACTTGCTACTTGGACTTAAGCTGTGCACACACTTATTTTATGTGCAGTTTGTGCTTGTTACAGGTGAGACTTTGTTCAGAAATGCAAACAAAACTCATGTTAGTGAATTGACAAAGTCTTAGTGAAACCCTGGATTGTATAAGAGAACCCTTTTACCAAGGCAACAGACCTTGAGGACTGTAAGTGTAAAAAAAGAAATTATACACAGCCTGGTATATGCTGGTCATCAGATAGTCCTATGAATTCTTAGCTAATTAAGTATCTCTGCTTCACTTTTTTAATTCAAAAACACTGCAAAATCTAGTTTACATGGATAAAACTTTTTCTGTTGAACTTTTTTGACATGCACTGCAATTCTTGCTCTTGATTTTTCACTTCCTCTTGACATAATAGACTTAAAAACAATTTTATCTTTCACCTTGCCTAGCAGAATAAAGCAGCAGGTTCTTCTTAGAGCACCTGTATGATTGTGTTAGTCTACATTTCCTTTTCTGTTTTTGTCTCTTCACCTATCCTCAAGTTATTAAGGACAAAAGTAGGAGTTTCCCTGCTGTGTCAGTTTATGCAAGGTCTGGGTGCAGCTAAACAATGCAAATAGTTTTTGTGGGGACAAGTTGCTTAAGCACCCGTTTTCAGTATTTATTCCTTGGTTGTTCTTTGTTGCAGTGTTCCAAATGAAAGTAATCACTGAATGCTTTTGTCTTCTAGGCATGGTTGCAGAGGAGTACAATGCCTTTTTTTATTCCCTTGTATCCCAAGACACTCAGGAAATGGCATATTCAACAAAACGGCAACGGTTTCTTGTAGATCAAGGTTATAGTTTCAAGGTAACTTGTCCCTTCTATTCATTATGCTTGGGACCTAAGAATGTAATTTTCATATTGTTTAATATGAAAATCTGTTTCTTTAGTATTCGGTCCAATACTTGCTAATTCAGGTTGTGGAATGCATTAATGAAGGTTTTTCTTGCAACGGAGACCTGCTCCTGTGTTGTTTCATCATCTGTATTATTGTCAGGGCAGATACAAGTAGCTTTGTACAACTTCTGGAAAGGTAAGTGTTGTAACTTCAAAGCAGGCACTCTCTGCAGAGTGCAGTGGACCTTCCTTCATGGTTTGTGTTTGTGCTGTTCGGTTGTCCATCTGTGCAGGCCTCCCATTATCCATTCTCACACTGGCTCTGCATAAAGCAGTATTGGGTGTTCTCATCAGAGTGGGCAGCAGCAATTTAGACAACTTGCAAAACTTAACAAGTGACAAATAATTTCCAAAGAGCTCCAGTCTCAGACCCGTATTTCACTATGTCGTCATCTTCCAAACATAACATCTCCTTTCACCAAAGCTCCTCTATATTACAGATTTCATGGTGTATCTCATTTAATTTTCTTTTAATGTGTGCACTGCCCTGTATGCTCATCTGTTAGGCTGTAAAGGCAGCAGAGTATCATGATAGCTCTTGAGTTTAGGTACATTATTCCTTTGCAAAACTGGAGCTTACTGCTCTGATTAGAAGCCTTCCCAATGAGAAGCATTGCTGAGGAGAATAAAAAATAAAGCTCCCATATGTGGCTGTTCAAGAGCTTGTCTGCCTGAGGCACCAGTACGGGACATCCCCCTGACCTGCTGAGTTGGAGTAACTCACTGCTCTGGGAAGAGCAGCCCATTAAAGAGTGCTTTAGAAACAGATCTGTCACATCTTTATAGGTGAAAACATTGTTTCCCTTTGTAGTGAATGTGTTTCAACAAAGCTGGAGATCAGTACTAAGCTGCAACTAATTACAGCAAATGCATCTATGCAGCTATAGCCAGGAAGATTAGAGCAATGCCTTATATTTGATGCCTTGGATTCTGGAACTAAAAAAGAGGTTAAAATAGAGGGATTTCATTTTGCAGGGATGGAGCTCCTAGTCCTGGGAGCTTTGGTGTAATGTGGGACAAAAGCAGTGTAAGTGGCCAGCTGAGGATCTGGAGCAATATTTTTGCTGACCAGTACTGGAATGTTCTTTATTTGCAGAATAGAAACAAAACATGAGAATATCTATTTTCTTCTGTTTGCCAAACTTAGTCATAGCTGGCATCAAAGAATAATAGGGCTGAAAGAAACTTCAAAAAAAACATCTATTGTGTTTCTTCATTCCAAGCAAGGATGAACTATGTGTATGTCATTCCCAGCACGTCTGCCTTCTTAGTCTTTCAAATATGGAGACTCTACCTCTTCTTTAGGTAATTATTTCTATGCTAACGTCCTCTTCTTCAGAATTTGTGTTCCTAAATAACTAAAAATTCATTACTAATGTAAAAGGATAACATTTCTCACTTTTTGTTTAGGACTTAACTTTCTTCTTGCCATCTCTCAGTAGCTCCATTCTCTGCCTTTCATCAAAAACAGAACTGGAATAATATGGTTTTGCTAAATCCACATATCTTGTCTTTGCTTCTTAAATATCAGCCTTATTACAATTTACTGCTTGCAGTGTACTGCTGGCTGGTTTACTTGGTTAGTTAACCAGTTCCCTTTGCTACTGTATTGTTTTTTTCTTTAGAGGCCAAGTATAGGATATACTAACTTTTAAACCAGTAGCAGAATAACTCTGTATATTAAAGAATTGGGGGTAGCTTTAAACAGGGCATCAGCTGGACAGCTTAAAAGATGATGCAGTGGGAATTCTTTCCATTCTATGAATCATGCTAGCAATGTTTTGCAGCCAGAGCTGGAAACAGGCAAATGCAATTTAGAATTGATTTTTGTGACTACTTTTTCTTTATTTTTGAGATGACCATAGCACATATCCTCCTAAATAAACAAGAAGGAGGACCATAGTGTTCCTTTAGCCATGTAGGACAGATTGCTTCCATGAATGGATTCTTCAGGCTTGGACATTTTCTCAGGAAAACATCCTTTTTCAAATTAGAAATTGCCACGAATAACAGCTCACGGCACTGATATTCATTCCAGTCTTTTCCTACCTCATTTTTTAAAAACAGTACTTGACAGCCAATATCGATTTGTTTTACCTAGAACTTTATTTACAGTGTTTTTGTGATCTGTTCCTGCCCAGACTGCTGAGGTAATTAGTTTCTAATTGTATTGACTCAAGAGGTAAGCAGAAAAGATGAGGGCAAACATTTCATTAATCAATGGCAGAATTAAAATGTCTTTCTCAAAACCTTATCAGGTTGGGAACAGTGGGAAAACTGGTTTTTATGTATAAACATACGCTTACAGAATGCATTTAACTACAGGGAAAATTCTTGTGACATTTTCAAAATACCTCTAGTTAAGAAAGTAAACTGCCTGTTGCAGAGCTTTATAACAGAAGCTTGAGATCTTTTCAGTTCTTCAGAAGAGGAGTTGGTCAGCTGATGGAGCCCATGGCACAGCCACGTGTGCCCTGCACCCACAGTTACCAGATGAGTTACTGAGAATTCCAAGGAGAACAAATCTAACAGTGAAACTACCCAGTGTCTAAGTACTCAGAGGCTGGAGGAGTCCTTTTGCTCTGCTGCTGCTGCTCTATTGCAGGTGGCTGCAGTCTCTCAACAGCTGTACATCTCAATTTGTTAGGGTTTTTTTCCCTATTGTCCTGAATGCTTCTTGCTAAAATTCTTGGTGTCTGCAGAGCTAGTGGAGTATTTTTGTTAAATATAAAATACTGGTTCTTAAAGTAGACAAGTCTAGAGCCTACAGCATGACACTAACCTTGCAGTAAGTTGAATGCATATCTGAGTTACATGTGCTTTGGTCAGGTTCTTGGTCAAGCTCGTATAAACAGTGTTTAGCTGACATCCTCTGCCTAGAGCTTGTCTTTCTCCTTTTCCTTTTTTTCCCCTCAAAGGTTTGTCTTTTGCGTTTCCAGCTAGAATGTAACAAGAGATGTGTGTGTATGTATACGTACATCACTTAGCAAGATTTTGTATGTATCTGTGCTACCTGGAGTGTGAAGTTGTTCCAACCATTAATAAAAATTAAAGGCAGTTTCAACAGGATATGGAATCAGAAATACTTATCTTGGTTTTGAATAGCTAACCATGAGGAGGAAGAGCCCTCACCTTGTAGTGTGCTCTGTTTCTTAGGTAATCACAAAACTGGCAGGCATGGAAGAAGAAGAACTTTCATTTTCAACCAAAGAAGAACAGCAGCAGCTTCTCCAGAAAGTCCTGCAAGCATCTGACCTGGATGCTGAGGAGGAAGTAGTTGCTGGAGAATATGGTTCAAAGTCAGCTCAGGTAATGAAGAACTCTTTGAGAAGGATGATACAGGTGGACAGAACTGGACCATTTCATTTCCATCCAGTTCTAAATGTGATGTCATAGATCACCTCGTATCTTTGTGAAACATTAGGGAACAGATTTATTTTTTAATCTGCATTAGCCTTTAGCTGTTGGAATAATTCACTTGTTGGGCACTTGAAAGAAATTAGACATGGAATTCATATCCTTCTCCATCATATTTGAAGGAGAACGTAACAGATCTATTCTTACAGATTTTGAAGTAAATCATCTAAGTCCCATGCAATGAAAATACATCTGAAACCTCTGATGACACACTAAGCGTGTGCTGATGCTCCTTGTCCTTGCAGGTGTCCCGGCGTGCAGGCACCATGAGCTCCATGTCGGGGGCAGATGACACGGTGTACATGGAGTACCACTCCTCACGGAGCAAGGCGTCCACCAACAAACACATCCACCCCCTGTTCAAACGCTTCCGCAAGTGACGTCCTTCACAGGGGCGCTCTGGTGAAACTCTGCATCCATGTACCTGTTTCTGTAACTGAAAAGATGGAGCTGAAACTTATGACAGGTCCTTTAAAAGACTTTTTTATATACATCTGTATAGCCACGTATTTACTTACTTGTATGTGCTCTCATAGGTGAATGGGAAAGCAAAGGAGGAACTAAATCTTACCATGAAAATATTTTTTAAAACTTTAGGATACAAATATGTCACAGCACATACGTTTTTTGTGTGGCACTGACTCCTTGTCTTATGCCCTCATTTCCTCATGGCCAGAGGGCAGAAGCATACAGGCCACTTCATTCAAGAGAAGTTCTTGTCTGGTTTTCAGGGTAATGAATAGATTTTATTTTTATCAGCTGAAGATCCTTTTTCAGAAGAGTCCTGAAAAGGTTTTGTAAATGAAGTTTGTACTGATGTTTGAAATATTATTTATCTGATTATTGTGTCTGCTCAACAACATACTGTTTTTCAAAATGGTTAAATAAAATCATTCAGTGAGCTGAACAAATCCTGAGAGGAGCACTTTACATTATATTTTTTAACTGAGAACTAATTTATACTTCTGACTTAACTTGTATTAAAATTCTAACAAATTGGTCAGAAATAATTTAGAATTTGAAGACAAGAAGAAAGAAGAACTGTCTCCAAAGTAAAGTCAAGGAAGGCATTAGTAGTAAATACAAATAAATTCCGTGCTTGTTTTCCTTATTTTTCTTGTGACTGTTGAGAAGTTGCTCAAATAAAAGCTGTTTCTCTTGTTATTTATATTCTATTTATTAACCATGCAATAAAACCTTTGTAACTGCTAAACAGTGCACTGTCACCACAGAAGTTATTACTGAATGAAAAAGCATTTTGACTTCTCACAAGGTGAGTTGGAAGAATGTGTGAAGGAAAGATTCCTGAGTTTGGTTTTTTTTATAATGAAGACTGCAGTATAATTCTAGAAAATTACAGGAGAAATGGTGGTGGTTTGTGGCAGAAGAATGCTTTTTAAATAACATCTGCTTAATGATGTAACACACTACTTGGTGTTGTATTAAGAGGTGTTATTTCTCTGATTGTTTGTAGAGCTTTAGGAACAACCTCTGTTGGTTCAAAACAGGTTGGTATAAATCTTTACCATACTGGAAAGAACATGCATGGTACAGCTATCCTGATTATATGACAAATGTGCTTCAGAAGAATACTGAGTTCTGTTTCTTATTAGCATGAATTCACAAACTGAGAATGTAGAAATACTGGAAGCATAATTGAGAACAGATAGTGCTTGGTTTGGTCTCTGTATCAGAATCAGGTAATTTTTAAAAAGGGAACTGATCTGCTTCAGTTTAAACTTTGTTTAGGCTCTGAGCCCTACCCTGTAACCCTACCCTTGGTTCTTTCTCTTGTGCTGAGTCTTCTGCCTCACAGCCTGGAACCAGCCATGGCAGTGTTTGAGTGGCTTATATAGAAGAGATAATTGTGCAGTATTCTGGTGCTGATTTCCTCTCCTCAGTTTAAAGCACTATTTACTTCTGGTGGTAGTTTGAACCGGCTCTAATGGCAATTAGTAGCAAAGTAGTAATTTAGTGTAATGGGAGGGGCCTGTGACAGAGGTTTTTCTGAGCAAGTCCAGCAGTGTTCCTCTGCATAATTCTCTCTTAAAAAGCTTTCTGAATTCCTTTGAAACTACTCTCCACCCTTCAGAAACTTGGAAAAAACCTACAACAACCTACTAAATGCAAATGGCTTAATACTGATTCCTGTAACTGTGGAATTACTAGTAGCTGGATTTAGGACAGCGCAGTAGTTCTTGTGTAGTAAATCGTGACTAATGATCTCACTCTTCTAAGTAATGTCTGTGTGGGATGCAGTACATTCAGCATCAAGTAAAGCCTCATAATTTTACGAGGTATGAATGACTCCATGGTTCAGTGATAGCATCTTGGTATTCAAACCTTAGAATTCATTACTTTGATATGATTAAGTGTGGTAATTACTGCCTGCTGTTACTCCAGGCTGTAGCAGCAAGTGGCAGACTGGTGCATTGACTCAGTGCAGCTGAGTTGCTGCTGCACGTGGCAGCACCTGAACCATAACAGGGTCGGGCAGCTCAGCTTTCTGAGCAACTGCAGCTCCTTGGGCTGCTGCCCTGCTGGCCCCTCACTGCTCTGGCAGTGCACCCACAGGTCACAGTAGACAGCTCCAGATCTGTAATCCCAGCCCCTAGGAAACTAAATTGTCCACAAAAGAACAGATAGTGTGGCAGAACTGTGATTCAGATTATGAGTGATGCCAGAGGCAGGTGAACTCAGGGGTAAGTAAATTATTTCTTGGAAGTCTGTGGATAGAGGAGGTGTGGTTTTCTTGGATGCAATTCAGGTTTCCCTGCTGAAAGAAAAGTTTTTTCTCTGCTCTCTGGCCACCTCCTTGGTCTGAATTCCATACTGAGGAGAATTAATCTTCTTCAGGAATTGTCTCTTTTGAATATTTGCTGTTTGTGTGTCTGATAGGGTACAATACTTGTGTTTATGTGCCTGTCTTTGTGGCAAACCAGCAGGTGTCCATATGAAGATGTTAATGCTTGAAGGGTGCTGCTGTTACTCATTAAAATGGCATTCTAGGCTAAGGGGGCACAGTGATGGTGGGGTGCAATGTCACAGCATTACAGCTCACCAAACATCAAACTACACCCAGGTTCTGCTGCTCTGGCTCCTTATGTCCTCCTGATGGCCGTTTTTCATAATGCCATACTTTCCTCTATGTGTTTAAAAACTCTGGACTTCAAGGCAAGTGGTTCTCAGTATAACTTAGTGTCGGATGCCCTAAGAGGCACAGGGCAAGGATCTAAAAGTCTGCAAGTAAACCTGAATTTATAGTTGTTTCATGGGGTTTTTATTAAGGGCTGAACAGTAAGTGACACTCAGTGGCATTGGCTTGTTTGTTCCGATTTAAATACTTTCTTTTTGTACAATATTCAATTAGTATTTAGGCTGTTAAGGTCAAACTTGTCCTGTTATCAGGAAAAAACAGGAATTTATAAAGCATTTAAAATTCCAAAGAAGTAACTTAACAACTTAAAAGGATCTTTCAGAAGATGGGTTTGAGGACAGTCAGAAAAGGCAAAAATTATGACTAATTTAATTACTTTTTCAGTGAAAAGGTGTAAGCAAAAATTTTCAGTGTAGTTTAAAACATTTGACATTGCAGCCCTTTTTCAGCTTTTCTTTGAAAATGTTCTAAAGAGCCTACCTGGGTAGTCTTAGCTGAAGATGTTACTTGGACACATTTAAATGCCTCCGATCAAATCTCTTTTACTTCCATAAATTATGTTTATAAATGATTTATACTTGTAGATATTTAAACAGTTATGTAAAACATACAGTACAATATTTATTATACTGGATATAATAAAATTATGTTCAAATAGTTACAAACCAGATATAGCCAAGACTGTTAAAAGGTGAGAATAATTCTAAGAAAACAGAATTCCTGGTAAGATGATAATGTAACCATTGACTCTGAATACCAATGTTATTGACACAAAGAACTTCAACTGAACTTTGTCAGAGTTCATGCAAAGAGGAGAGCAAGTTCAAATTGGATTTAGAAATAACTAAATGAAGGTAACAAAGTACAATTAATCAGATCATTAGGGGGTCTAGACTGAGAGAACAGCAGGACTGTGGATTTGAAGACGAATTATCCAAAAATAATACATAATCTAAATTACTAATAAGCCAAGTTTAGTTTATAGCGTGATCCCGTTACATAGCAAAAGTTAACTAAAACTGCAGCATGGCTGCTGTGAAGGGGCATGTGCTCCAACTTGTTTGAAATAACAGAAGTCCCATCTGACTTGTTACATAAAACATATTCTCAGGCTCCAAGGACCAACAGGCTAGGAGAAACGTCATTGTTTAAATTTAAAGAACTCTGAGTGTGTTTCTGAGTCAGTGTTAAGATGTCTGATAAATATATATACTGGAAGGTTGTACAAGTAGGAGAAAATATTTATCTTCTAAGTCACATAAATGTGTTTTGGTTGGCTTGTGCTGATGGCATAACTCCTCCCTTCTCTATGGTTTGGTGCCTTTATGTGGATTGGAAGGAGGTTTTTTATAATGGCTGCTATGCTACCCATTATTCCTGGGTATTCTGTGGCACTACTACTGGACTTCTGTTAACCTGAAACAAGTCTGCATTCATATCTGGGAGGGAAAATGGGACCAGACAATGCCAACCCCTCCACCACTTTA
Source organism: Orthonyx spaldingii (assembly GCA_013397795.1). NCBI lineage: Eukaryota > Metazoa > Chordata > Aves > Passeriformes > Orthonychidae > Orthonyx > Orthonyx spaldingii. The sequence goes on from VZTJ01003241.1 coordinate 1,164,906, forward strand.
GGGTGCTTTCTAAACCTTTCACTCTCTGCTGCTCTTTCAAATGTTTGTTGGCTCCTTTCTTTTACTCTTCCTTTCTCTTTTTCAAGTCTAGTCTAGGAAACTTATTTCAGTTTCATCCATCTCTTGTCGCATAAATTTTGGTGTTTACTCATAATGTTGACTACTGAACATTCTGCAGTTTTCAAGTTTGACTTCCTACTCAGATTCTGCAGCAATAAGGATGTGAAGTGTGTCAGTAAAGCAGGAACATTAGTGGCACATATGTGCCACTAAAACTCTAATTTGAAAGTCAAACAGAACCACACAATTATGATCTGGCACAGCATAGAGAAGTGAATGGTTTAATTATACATTCCATGTTGTGGTAGCCCACACGTGTTCACTCCCATTCATAAACCTTCCCTTCATGTATTCAGTTATTGAACCACCTTACAGTTTGGCTCTTCTTGTCTTGAGTACTCTTTTTATACAGTTGATCTGGAAGAAGAAACTTGTATCTGCACTGGTGGGTTGCTATGATATTGCTGATAATTATTGTAGAGCAGTGTTTTAATAGTGCACCAGAGCTGCATCTGTTAGTAGCTCTGCATTTCTACTCCATCTAGCAAACTGCCTAGAAATATCGATTATTTATAAATCTTTTCGGCCCACTGGACATCAGACCTACCTCTGGTCTGCCACCTGCACTACATAAAAATTGTTTCTGTGGATGTCAATCCACTCATCTCCTTTTGTACAAGGAAGATGCTCTATTCAGATTTGCATAATGGCACCTTTACACCCCTTTAAAACCTTCTTCTGTTGTATCAAAGAAATTTGGCAATTTTCATTATTAATGCATTGCTACTTTGTGCTTTCTTAGTTTATTTCTTTGTTATACTCAGCTATTGTCTATAAGGTATGCTGGAAATTCTTCAGGATGGCGTGGTTTTGGTTTTGCTTATAAAACACTGATGGCTCCTTGTAATAAAATTACAAGATCGTAAATGGTAATGGAGGTGTCTCACAGACACTCCTGGGTCAGGACTCTTCTCAAATGGCACATTCCACTCTTTCTTTAAAACTAGACCAAGTAGATACACTTATTCAAAGTTAATTTTGTACATTGAGGGTTGGTTTTTGGGGTTTTTGGTGGGGTCTGGGTTTTTTTGTTTTAGTTTTTTCTGTAATTTTTTTTTTTTTTTACAGTAATAAACACTTGCACATGACTAATGAAATAAACCTTTTTAGACTTTGCACTGCTGAGTGCCATATTAAAACCCAACAACAGTCTATCCACACAGCAGAGAATGCATTCAGTTCCTCAGGAGCCATAGCACAATGGATTGCTACAATCTTTTCATGAATTTGGCTCTACTGTGATTGTGTAAGCTGCACATATAAACTTGATACCAGTAATCACAGAATGTTTGACTGGTATTAAAAATTTGCTGAGGTTAGCCAGTAATGAGATCTGAATGTCTGCAGCTGTTTTACAGGCTGCACCAGGTGAGCTCCCTGTTTCACTGAAATTGCAGATTCTCTGAGGGCTTACATGTTTTTGTTTTTTTTTTAAACAGTCTGTTTCAGACTGTTTTATTGCAAACAAACAGAATTCTAACAATAAGTAAACTGAGAGGACAACTGAGTGCAGGTGGGGTTATACAACACAGTTCCTATGCTGGGACTACTGCCACCTCCAGAAATTCCACAGAGGGAAAGCAGGTACTGTTCTGGTGAAATACTTAAAGGATAAAGCTTCTGAAGCTTTTTCAAGTATCCTGGCTAGAAACAATATGTTCTACTATGATTTTCATGGAAAAGTGGTAACAGGGGAAAACAATGGAGAATTCCAAATATGGAAAAAGGTACATTCAGAGAAAGCTACTACCAGTTGCAAAACTGTAACTTTCACAGTATAATGTGTGTAAGTTTATCTCACTAGCATATTAATAGCAGCAGATGCTTTACCTTAACCATGTATGACTTTAATAAAAAAAAAACCAAAAACCAACCTACTGATAGCTGTGAGCAGTAGTTTCTAGGAAGGGTGCACATATTCCATCCAGTAATCTAGAAATTACAATATTAATATAATTTAAAAATCTGCGTAACTGTCTCTCTCCAAGAATCTTTAGATAAATATGAAAGAAATAATGTAGCTACACTACACAGAAATATAGGAAGAAATACTTCGGAGGTGCCCTGATGATGTTCTCAAACCTGTTCTTATAAAGCTCAGTGATGGCAAGTATGAAACGTTCTGCAATGCCTTGGCTAACTGAAATGTGAGGTACCAAGGTTACCTGAAAAAGTAACCAAGAAATCTGCAGCTGCAAACTAAGCCTGTTATTTTCTTTCTTCTCTCTCTGACATGCACCTTTTGTTAAAAAAAGATGTAAATGTCTGTAGGCTGTTGTCATAGTTGTGGTAGTCATCTTTCCCAGATGAAATAAGTCTCTCAACCTTCTTATGCAGTTTTAAAAAACCTTCTCATTTTTCTTCCTGTTGCTCTTCTCTGGATGCTTTCAAGTATGATGAAGCCCATTTCAAGGACATGATTTTAGCTTAAAGCAGCATGTATGTAAACAGATTTTATTTGTGTAATATTTACTGCTGTATCCTCAAAGACTGAGGGGCCTAACTTCAGTTTTTTCAGTGGAGTTATCAGTGCAAAAAGTAAGAATGTACACAGATCTTGATTGGAATACAGCCTAAAATATCAAAGTGAAGATAAATAAGGGGGGGAAAAAGCCAATAACTATGAAACTTACTAGATTTACTTTTCCAGCAGTTTATTCATAATTATGTTCTAGAAATGTGGACCTTCCTTGAGACTTTCCTCCGTCCTGACATTGTATCTGTCTGATTCACTTAAACACCAAGGTGGTCACATCCACATAATTTCTGAAACTAATCAACATTTTACAGATTATCACTAATACCTTTGGAATTATACAGAAATACATACGAAAATAACACAAATACTTTTTATACTGTGCAGACTTCTACAAAAGTTGACCAAAGCTGCTTATGGAGTATATCCTGTCCAAAAGAGAAATGATTCTGCAATACAAATAACATCCCTGAATATTCTAATTCACAAGAATTGTTTGTAAGGTTACTGTGTACGACCAGTGCTACTTCTATGTGGATGCACAAATGTTTTTCATATATGTTACAGGATAATGAATGATTATAAGAGAACTTCTTGCAGAAAATGACCCATTTCTAACACAGGGGAATGAATTAATGCCACAGGAAAAAATAGGCCTAATCCTGCCTTTTTAAAGTAGAAGAAGGATGGGGTGAGCTTTTCACCAAATTAATGGGTGAAAGAGGGAAAAACTGAACTTTGGCTGCATGTATAATGGGTAAATTTATCTGATTTGAATTATACAAAATAATAGGTTCGTTCTATTCAAGTCTCATCCCAGACCCACCCCCCTTTTCCAGCCCTAGGGGAGGGAGCGTTAAATAATGGTCTGTGTAAACTGATGCTCATGCAGTAAGAGTTTGGAGAAGTGCTGCTTGTACAAGTTAAAGCAGGCACTGAAGAAAGAGCAACCAAATAAAAAGCAGCTGCAGGAGCAAAGTGGACCCTCCTGAAATTAAAAGACATGTCTTTCTTCACCAGAGTTTTGAGGATGAAATGCAAGCAGACACTTGAATGTGAGAGGACTTACTTTTACCAGGCGCTTTTTGCCAGCAGCAGGTTTCCCGGGCTGCCGCGGCTGTGCAGCAGCCAGTCGCTGGCGGTGCGGAGCCGCCCGCGGGCGGCGGCGGGGAACAAAGGCGAGGGGCGCGGAGCGGAGCTGCTGGAGCCCCCCCCGCAACGCCTGGGCAGGGTGAAGAGCCTGCACGAAATGCCCGGACCCAACACCCTCTACAACCTCTACGAGTTCTTCTGGAAAGACGGCTTCGGCCGCATTCATGAAATCCAGGTACGGCTCACTCGGCTACTTCATGCTTTAATCACCGCAGGGATTACTTAAATTGCTTAAACCTTTCCTTTCCTCCCCTCGCAAAGCGCTGGTGAATAGCCGCGTTAGCCGCACCGCAGCTGGGCATCGCCGCGCCGCCTGCCCGCTGGGGAGAGCGGGGATTCAGGGGATCCCCCGCTGCAATTCCCGCAGCACCGGAGACTTTGGGAAGTTTTGTTTCCCAGGGGATCCCACGGTCCCGGCTCCCGCTGCCCGCGAGCGCTCCCCGCGCATCTTTGTGCGCTTTTGGAACCGCTGGGGAGGTGCCTCGGGCTGAAAGAAAAAAAAAAAAAAAAAAAAAAGGAACCTTTTTTTTTTTTTTTTTTTTTTCTTTTTTTTTTTTTTTTTTTTTTTTTTTTAATTTAAACTGGGCTGTTTCACAAGCTTGCAGAGGGCTTATTTTTGGCGGGCAGGGCTGGGAAGCGTGGGGTTCCCTGGAATCCTAGACCGCAGCACCCACCCAGCGGTGAGGCTGTGCCGGCACCCGGGGCCGCCCCAGCCCCGCCGCGGCTGAGGCGCCGCTGCCCTTCCCTCAGCCCGGCCCGGCGCTGCTCCGCTTGCTCAGAGACCATTTTGTCTCTCCTACCCCGGCCTCCCCTTACATAAATACTCTTTGCCTCTGTCGGTCCC
>VZTJ01003241.1:1169941-1279062 GCA_013397795.1 Orthonyx spaldingii
CCCCCTCCCCGGCCGCCACATTGGCGCGGGGGAGGGGAGCGGGTGGCGGGAAGCGGGGCCGGATGGCGGCGTGAGGGGAGGGAGGGAGGGAAGGCGAGCAGGCGGAGAGCGGCTCCTGTCACCTGGCGTGTGGCGGTGCTGGAGCGGGGGCTGAGGCGGCCGAGCGAACCAGAGCCGGCTTGAGAAGCGTTCTCTGGTCTGGGCACCTCCGCTGCTGTGGTGTCCCGGGTCTCCTCCGCCGGTCGCACCTGGCGTTATCCCCGTGTGGCACGGCGGGAACTGGGCGGGCAGGGATCCTCCCGCCCCTGTGCAGCGCCTCGGGGGTGCTGGCATGGGCAGCGCTCTTACCGTGAGGCTGTCGCTATCCAGAGATGAATTCTTTCGGTTGCTTGGCCAAACATGTGGGTTTCATTCCTAAAAAGTCACAGTGCATCTTCTGGGGCCCTTTGCCTGTGTAGTCCAAGCGATTCCAAAGGAAGCACTTGTGTATAAGGGAGTAAAGCTGTGTGTTTCACCCTTTTGCAGCTGTGCATCCGTAATGCTTTCCACCGGCAGTACAGATCTCGTTGGGAATACCTCAAATGGGGCATTTATTATCTTGCTTTTCTTAATGACCTTTCCCATATTGCTAGGAAGAAATTCACAGTCAGCCCCAAGAGGTTCGCTGCCTGAAAATTACTGAAATTTCAGGAAGAAAAAAGAGAGAGAAAAGGAAAATAAAAATAGAAAACGGAAACGAAAGAAAACAGAACTTTAAATGGTTTGAGAATCAAAACTCGAAAGTTAAGATTTACAAAGGGCCTAAAACCACCAGAAAGAGTCAGGAGACAGAAAAAAAGAATCACGTAAGTTGCTTAGTTTAGTCCAGCTCTGTCATCTTTGCCATTTACATTTTTAAGAAGAAATGTGTTCCATGGCAGCCAAACTAGATTGCTAATGATGAATTGCTCAGCTTGATTACTTGCTAACCAAGACACATGCAGATGAAACTTGAAGACAACTAAAGTTTTTTGTTTCATTCTGTTTTTTTCCTCTAACTCTGTGGTGGTGTACAGATTTTGAGAGGTACTCATAGTTTCATAACACTAAAAAAGATGCTACCATTGGTTTCAAGTTCTTTCACTGTCAAAACAGTGAAAATTATTCAAAATATTAAAAGGAATGTAAGACATCCTAAATAATATATGTTTTTCACTACCAGTACCTGGTATGAGTATTTTATCCCTTAGTGAATATTATTCCTAGAAAGGAAAGTGTGAGGAAGGATAAGGAGAAGTTGGAATATAATACTAGCTTTTATTCTGCTTAGAGTCTCAAGAATCACAGGATGCCCTGTTTGCATACATGTAGAATGCAAGTAGGCATTAACTGGATTAATAACCGTCTGTTAAATTTACCAATACAGTGAACATCAGGAATGAATTAATCCCAAACCCTTTGGTAACCAGCACAGCTACTTAAACGGTGTCCTTTGGTGCACACAAATATTTGTGCGCTATATGCAGACGGGGTGGGGAAGCTGAGCGCTTTTTCACAAAGGAGGTTCTGTTCTCAGTAACATGATTCCAGTTAGTCCTGGCCAAAGCAGTAATGCCTACAGCAATTATGACAAAGGGAAAGTATTTTTAATTTGCTGGGTTTAGTTCTCTTTTGTCTCATCAGTGTTATGCAAGGATAAAGAAAAGAAAGGTGAGGAGGGAGGGATTTGGATGCTGGCAGTTTGAATTTATGGTGTGTGAAAGAATGACTGGTGTGAGAGTGGTATGTGAGGCACTACAGTGGAACATTCTTAAGGTTTGGAACAAGGGAAAGAGAAACCTATATTGTCATAGAAAATATAGAAAAAGAAATCCTGGACATTTTTTTATACATGAAATTGATACAATGATGTTCAGTCTATTCAAAGCAAGAGATGTCCAAATACTTTGTCCCTGTCCACTTCTGGTTTAAAACTTGTATTTAATTTCTTTGATTGAATGGCTTGTCACTTAATTTATTTTCTGTTGAAGTTTGTTGTCCCATGTAAACCTCACCATCAGTGGAAATAACCAAACCGCTCCATAAGTAGCAAAATTTGTTGGACCTGTTTTTCTGTGACTGGAGACCTGTATTCCCCCCACTCTACTGATTTTTCTTCGCAGCACTCCTTTCCCAACTTGTGCTTTTCTTTAAAGACATACTCTCAAAGTTATTATCTCCAAGTTCAGTATCCCTAAAACTTCTCTAAGGCAAGAGATACTTTGGGTTTTTGGAGTGCTTGTTCATACACTGCTCTGCCTGTGGTGTTGGTTAGGAGCAGACCAAGCAGAAATGACAACTGAGTTCCTGCTGTAGCATTTCCCTCATCAGAATGACTAATACATGTGTCTCATTTGAATCCAGATGCTGATTTTCGAAAATGGTAAGAATATAGTTGTGGGAGAGCATTAGAACTTTGACTGAAGTTGGCCATTGTGTTCCAAAAGTAGTTAAGAGGTGACTGGCAGAGACCACAATTGCACAACTCATGTTTTACTTGGAAACCAGACAAAAAGAGTTACATTTTTTATATGCACTTGGTATGATATTCTGAAGAGTGATTCATGTGTCTTAAACTTATTGTTGGCAATTAAACAATTCATCTCTGTAACTAAGATTGAAAAAAATGTATTTCGCATAAGTTAATCTTGGGTAACACTAGACTTTCACAAGTGTAGTTGGTGTCAACCATCTTTGGTTTATATTCAGCATAACTCTGTGTGCAGATGTCATTGGATTGGACTGTAGGTAATGTGAAAAGTTCAACTTTGGCCAGTTTAACTTGTCTTAATACTTTAACCAGAAATAACGGGTTTAAAATTGGTTTTTAAAGTCTTAATACTATCTTTTTAATAACTGCTATGCAGTTTTGGTGGTTTTTTTCCCCCTCTGAAATGAGGATATATCTCCACTCTAAGTGAATTTGTAAGAGTTGAGAGTTTCACTTCATGACCATGTCAGAATGAAATTTATTTGAAATAATCAATAAGATTTCATAGGACAGTGATAGTACAATCTTACTGGAAAACTTTTTGGGTTGGTTTTGTTTGTTTATTTTAATATATATACACAGTTTAATGCTTTCCAAGACTCTTTATTAATTTCCGATCCTCTTGTTTACCTCCAGCTTGAATCACATGATTTGTGGGTCAACCACTCAGTAAACCTCACTGCAAGAATAAGACCTCACCTCTTCCTTTCTTTTGCAGAATTAACATATGAATGTCTTAGGGTGATTTTATGTTATGTATTTTATGCTATGTTATGTATTTTTCTCAAGTTCACTGCTGACAAAGCTGTTCCTAAATGCACTTTTTCACTAGGCTGTTGTGCTGTCATTGTCCTTTGTTAGGTGTGACAAACTTACACATAGTTTTTTTTATAAACAATTAAATGGTAGAGTAAGTAGTTATGTACAAAAGATATTAAATAATATCTTTTTATTATACTGTTAATTTAACCCTATATGCCTCCATGTTTTTCATTTTTGCAAACATTCTTTCTAACCTGTTTGATCTGAAGGGATGTGTTTTTAAGTGCACCAGGTCCTTTCATCTTCTCAGTGTTTGGTTTCACTCACACTCTGTGCCTTGGAGCTTTGGGTCTTTTCAGTCAGGGGTCCTGAACTGTGTGACCTCTCTGTTTTTCTTGTGAATATTTCACAGTAATGCTGAGATGCTTCTCCTGACATTTCAAACTGTTCCTTGACTGGAACACTGGGGATCAAATCCTAGATGTGAGAGGTTGTGTATGACAAATTGTCAGTTTCCTTTTGTGATAGTTTTCGTTAGTAATACTTGACTTCTGTTTCTCTTTGTTGGTGATGCTGTAGCAAAAACACACTCAGGAATATGGCAAGATCTTCAAGTCTCACTTTGGTCCCCAGTTTGTTGTATCCATTGCAGATCGAGACATGGTTGCTCAAGTCCTCCGAGCAGAAGGCAGAGCACCACAAAGAGCCAACATGGAATCCTGGCAGGAGTACAGAGATTTACGGGGGAGAGCCACGGGCCTCATTTCTGCGTAAGTCTTGTTACTCCTTCACTCTCCTTGTTTTCTGGTATAAGTTTAGTGATTTTCTGAAGAACTGTACAGGTCATTTGGGAAATCAGGCTTTTCTGTGTGGGGAAACCTGTGTCTATTGGGTGGAAGGGAGTAGGTAGTTGTGGTGAATGCTGTGGATTTGTCTGTTCTGTGAAGTTTCAAAGGGATGATAATGATGTGTAGTTGAATGGGCACTGAGCTACTTTGCATGAAGACATTCTTTGGGAATGTGCATCAGCTGGAGTTCTCTGAGCTGACTCACTTACCTGCAAGCAGTTTTGCAGAATAGATCTTACTAGCTTTGGCACAGCACTGCATGAATGTGGGTTTATTGCATCAGTTCTAGGCTGTAACATCTAGTTGGCAGTGTGCTGTGTGGAATTGTTGGCTCAGATCAGTTTTAGCTTTATTGTTCACCAAAGTGCCCCCTCAGTAGACTAATGTAGAGAAGTCACAGAATGGCCAAGTCACACTGTAGTGCATCCCCACAGAGATATTTTTTAATCTGGCTGATTCCAGAGGAGTTATCTGTACAACTTGCATAACCTGGCAGCTCATGTGGGTGTGGTTAATTGCCACTGGGAACTACTCACAGTCCCCACTGACATAGGATGTTTATTTAGAGGGAAATTAATTTCCTGAGTCATGGACAGCCTGTTTTTTCATGATAGCAAACGCTTTATGTACTGCACTACAGACTCAAATCGTAAGCTGCAGTTGAGACTCAAACTAACAGTTTCTTGATGCTTAGTGAAAAGAGATCTTAAATCAGGAGACAGTCGGGAAATATCTGTTAAAGAGATCAAATTCTTCTGCTGGCTGATGAGTTTCTGTACCTTGCAATGGTATTACTCCAGGTAAAAAAAAGTAATGGGAAATATAACAATTTAAAATAAACACATAAAAGATAAAACTTCCCTTTTTCATAAGGAATTGAAACCACTGTTGGAACCACTGTTGGGAACCACTGTTCCCAAATGCTCTTCTCATACGGAGCATGCAGATGCTACAATTCAGATTTTTAGTCTTCAGCACAAAAGTTTCCACACATAGCTCAGCTAAAGCAGGATCTGTAGCTGTAAGTTGTTTCTCTATAGGTAGATCTGCTCTCTTAATACCTTGTAGTTTTAGAATTTGGGTAACTGAAAGTGTTCTGTCAGTAATGGAATTTGTGGTACCAGCTCAAGTTGTTGATTTGTCAGATCTGAATGATACCTTTCATTGGTAATTAAGTACTTGTTCTATGTAAAAGCAGTTTTGCAGGCCCCCCATTCAAATATTTATTTAAAGTAATTGTAATAGAATATTTTACTAATTTCTTGGATTAACTACTACTAACAGACTAACATAGGGACACTTGTCAAATTCAAAACACTGAGTGGGCAAGTTCTGTCAGAGATTGACTTACACCTGAACATACATGTTGCAACGCTGAAATTTAATGAAGACATTCAATAAATACAGAATAAAATTGTAGGAGCATAATACAAAATATACATTATCATCATTTTGATTTTACCACTTGCTTTCATTTGACATGAAAAATTGCAAACAGTTTGGTTGCAGAGCTGATGATTGTTAAGGAAAACTATGTATAGACATTAAACTATGTATAGACATTATTAATAATTTCTTCTAGGGAGGGGGAGCAATGGCTAAAAATGAGAAGTGTACTGAGGCAAAAAATTCTGAAACCCAAAGATGTGGCTGTTTACTCTGAAGGAGTCAATGAAGTTATCACAGACTTAATTAAAAGAATCCATACCCTCAGAAGTCAAGAGGAGGATAGGGAAACAGTGACCAACGTTAACAACCTTTTCTTCAAGTATTCAATGGAAGGTAAGCCCAGGCTGGATCTGTAAAGAAAAGGGATGTAAAGCAGTGTGGTTGTGGTTAGGCATTTCTGTCAAATGAGTGTGCCCTGTGGTGATTAATCTGAAAAGGGAAGTTTGATATTCTGCATTTGTGTGTCTTCCTAGTTAGTGCTGTGGGTATCAGTAGAATTCCTTTGCAGAGTACAAAGACCTGATACCTTGTATGAAGGAGCAATTGCCGTGGGAATGCTGGCGTATAGGTAAAATGTTCAATCAAGGCCTTGAACAGTTTCAGTATTTCTGTATTAACTTCTCAAGAATAAGGGTGCTGACCTTCTAACAGGTGACTTCTAAGACATTAATTTCACAATATACCAGCCAAATTCCAATGGGGAATTCCCATGTGATGTATCTAAATTCAGTTGATAGCTTCATGTGGAAAAAGATACTGCTTTTCCCTGCCTCCATATGCCAAGTGTGGGATTGTTATGCTTGCCTGAAGATCATCTGCCACTGGCTACCATTAATGAGGGAATGCTGAATGGGACTCTGGCCTGAGCCTGTATGGCATTTCCTGTGTTCTTACAGAAATCTCCTGGTGCTACATATTTCATGCATTTCTTTAACTGATTGCATACAACCCCATCTTGTTATGTGCAATGCCTTTTAAAAACACTGGTACTCTTTGCTGACAGGCAGCTGAGTAATTTGGGATTTGAAGAATTTCCAAATCGCTCACTTATGAAGATGTTGTATCAAATTGCTGGCTGCCTGCTTGGTCTGTTTCACATTAATAGTGTCTAAAAATGGCATTTAACTACCAGTTGATGGAATTTCAAACTGTGAGCTTACCGATTCGCTATAACTGATGGGTTAGTTAAAATTCTTCACATTCTTCTACTTTTTCATTTATAACTTGTGCCTGGCACACATTTATTTGCTATATGACTTGCTGTTTATTTAACTTATACTGTAACTGTTCAGGGAACCAATACATAAGATTTCTTTGAAAGGACCATGTAAGCAGCAAGAGGATGTATAAGAACTAGCAGTTTCTGAAAAAGGCACAAAAGAAAGAAAAAGCACCAAAAAATATCTTTCCAGGGAGGAAAATTAGGAAAGGAAGAGTGAGTTGAAAATAACCAAATTTTAAAATTATTTTTGTCAGTAAAGATAATTTCTAGTGGGAGTGCCTGCAGTACTGCAGAAAAACATCTATGAAAATTACAACAAGTTACAAGAGACAGTCAGCATTGTCACTTTCAACAGTATCACACTTGCTGTTTTTCAGGGCTGGCTGGAGTATGCTGTGCAGTAAAAGCACTGTCTGGAGTGCAGGCTCTTCATCCCTTTGTACAGACTCAGTATTTATTTGCTACCAGCTGATGACAGACACAGCCACTGGTAGAAACTCCTGTGTTGTCACCAGTTATCAGAAATGTCTTTGGACACATGTGTCCCTGTGTGTTCAAAGGCCAACAGGGCAGGCTCAGGATTCATAGTGCAACGCAAAACACAGTGAACATGCTGGAGGCTGCTCTGCTTCTGGTGGAATTCCTGCCTGTCCTCTCATGCTGAGCATTATTGACATAGCAACTACTCTCTTGCTGCAATGCTTAGCTGGGCTATTTAACTGTGTTTTGAATTTCTGTTTTATCTGTTCCCCAACTGAAGTAATAATAAACATTTCTTGTAAGGTAGTTCCATTTTATGTTAGTTAATTCCTTAAATTATAAATATGTATTGATGCATGTGTATAGCCAATTCTTTGATATTTTATATGCAGGTGTGGCGACCATTCTGTATGAATGCCGGTTGGGCTGCCTGGAAAACAACGTCCCACAGCAGACTGTTGAATATATTGAGGCTCTGGAACTGATGTTTAGCATGTTTAAGACCACTATGTATGCAGGTGCTATTCCTAAATGGCTTCGTCCACTTATTCCAAAACCCTGGAGAGAGTTCTGCAGATCCTGGGATGGACTCTTCAAATTTAGTAAGACTTAGTAGTAGACAAGTTCAGCTGTATTTCTGCAGGTTCTGTGTGTGTTTGAACGGGACAAGCTGCATTTCTCTTCTAAAATTATAAGAAGACATTGTGGCAGAAGTAAGTTTCACATTAAATGCAGACTGGCCAGGGGAACTGTTTTAAAAAGTATTCTACTGAAAATGAATTTTACCAGTACATTTCAAAAACTCCCCTATTTTATCCTGCTCTTTCTTTGTTTGTCTTCATCTGTTTCAGCACCCACTTGTCACTCCAGGTCCAAGTTCTTTCCCAAGGTTTTATCTTAGGGCACTTCAGTTTTAATGAGGGTAGTTTTGTTGACTTCAGCAAAATTTTAATTAAGCACCCTGACAAATAATCACCACTAAAACTTGAAAGTTAATAAACTAGGGTCTGGCAATTAATTAAACATTTTGTAAAGTTTATTTATGTATATACAAGTGTATAAGTTGACATCAAAGTACGTCGATGTACTACAATATGGGGGTTTTTGGTAAATAAAACATCCCAGGCTGCTTTATGAATCAGCTTCCATGCAAGTTCATGTAAGTAGGAAGACAGAGTTGTCTTTGCAATCCTTTTTTTTTTTAACTTTCTGGACTGTTAAAAAGACCTGAACCCTTTTTCTCTCTCTAATATTAGAAAGCTGCATACATTATCATTTTTTGTAAGCTCATTCTGAGAGCCATTAACTTTCTGAGGAGTTTTTCTCTTCTTAAATCCATTGTTTGATCAAAGATGCTGTTTGCAGTCACTAAAGTATCCATGAAACTGTGGGTGAAATTGCTCAACATATCATTCACTGAAGTTTTTCAATTTTTGTTATTACTTGATGCTCCTCATCTTTGTCTTCAGAGTAATTAAGTGTTGTGGCTTTGACCTTCTGCTTGCTGCTAGCACCTTGTAGCAGCCTCTCTGTGCTGAGTTGCATCATGCTCTGCAGAGTTCACCACTCCTTGCAGAGTCATCAGAAGACAAGCCACGTGGGCATAAAAACTTGGCCTCGAGCTTCCCTCACTCCATGTCAGGGACTGACATCTCTTGTGTCCTTTCTTTGTGCTCAGCATTCTCATGCTGTGAGCTACCAAGGTTCCTGTCAGCTCAATCTTTCCTTACCACGAGTACCCAAGAACCTCCACCACCACCCTAGAATCTTTTCCTTAAGAGATTTTTGTTCCCCTGGATGTGCAGTGTAGCATAAGTGAAAAATGTCGTTACTGAATGGAACCAGCAGAAAAATAAAAATGGAAGAAGCTTAAACGATTTTTTTGAATCCCAAAGGTCAAATCCATGTTGACAACAAATTGAAGGCTATTCAGTCTCAGCTGGACCAAGGAGAAGTAGTGAATGGTGGGCTACTTACACACCTCCTAGTGAGTAAGGAACTTACTTTGGAAGAGATCTACGCCAACATGACTGAAATGCTTCTGGCAGGAGTGGACACAGTAAGCTTGTTACTATTTTTCTTATGCATAGTTGTTTTTGTAAACCAGTATCACTGGCAGCTCTCTGCAGGGGAGTTACGTTGTTTATAAGGATGAATTTTAACACATTTAAGCTATGATGCCTTTAAAGTGATACAAAATGCTTCCTGTACTGTGTAATCTCTCCACTGGAATTAAGTCAGTGTTCTGTTCTAGCTGTGGTTTACACGAACCCCTCACTTGGGAGTCTGTTCCACAGTTTATCAAAGAGATAAAATAGCAATTTTCTTTATATCTAGCTTGTATTTTACACATTTTCTTTTACTAGTTTGCTTATCAGGTTGGTGTTTGTGCTACTTTAGGTAGACCACAATAGAAAAGTTACCTGAAAGTTAGTGTGAAAAAAACTGATCAAAAAACTCATATGTAGAGTTTGGTAAAGGATTTTCATGTATGGCTAATTAAATCAACTGGGACACAGATTATGGATCAGATACCTGATTTCTGCTGGAATCCATTAGGAGTGGAATGTTAGGCCAGCAGTGATGTGGATAAGGCATAAGTTCACTCTACCCCTGCTTGTCCTGGCAACGTAGAGCCAGGCTGAGTGAAAAAGCTGTGGTGAGGGCTCAGGACTAATGGGGCTGGTGTATCCAATATAACACCTAGGAACGTGTCTTAAGTGTCTCTCATTCTTTAGTCTTCTGATTTGCCATATAAATCATCTGAAGAAACATTAATGTGATGTGTGTATCTTCCCCTCTCATTCCTATCATGAAACCAGTGTAGCTCAGTACTGACTGCAGCATGACAATTGGAAGAATAAGGAAAGAAAAAGATGAGTTATTTTATGTACAATGTACACAGAGTAATTTAGAATATCAGTGAACACTACTATTACAAATGATTGTTAATGAGCAAATTTTAAAAAGAAATTACATTAATTTGATAAAGAAAGTATTATGTAGGACTTTAATAGTCTTACAGTAGAAAAGTTTAAGTCAAAAAGTAAAATGGTCTTAAAAAAAGAGAAAAACTCTGGATAATTGAATTCAGATTTTTTTTGGTTTAAGAAAGTTTGTAAGGTTTCTAAAGAAAACAAAGAAACCCCAAGAGTAATCACTTTTGAATTCCAAAATAAGGAGCATATGTAAAACTACTTTATGTGCTGAACATTAGTTAAATATCCCAAGGGCTTATGAGTTTGCAGAGCTTTTTGATGTTTGGTTCTTAACTAAAGCACAGTTATTCATCCCATTCATTTTCTAATCTTTCAGACCATTAATTTTCCATTTTTAGTGCGTGACAGTTTTCATTAAAATAAAAGGACAATGTTCAAGTTCATGCCAATAAGAATTTCCCTTTCCATTTGACTCAGCTTTCTCTACTGGCAACAGTCTTTTTCTGAGAGGACAATACTTCTGACTCGCTCATTTTCAAGTACAAAACAGAAATTGAGGGAATATTTTATTCCCTACTGCTGTCAAATCAGATCTCATTTTATCATAGAAACTGAAAGAGGTTTAGAGGATTATAAAAGCTTTCAATGGAATTGTAAGGCAGTTTTTGGCTACAAAGCATTTTGTCTGCTGTTGGAACAGTCCTAATTTTTAAGAGGTGATGAAGGAACTGGGAGGCTGGAAAGGAGTACTTTGTATCAGAGAAGTTCTGTATACAGCTGGCACAATTGCCAGCTCCTCTGAGTGGAATAGAACTGGGGCACTGTAGAAGGCACAACCATTCTATATTGCAAGAAAAACAAGAAAAGCTTATGAGAATGATACTTCTGGCATTATACCCCATTTTGAAGACAAGACATAAAAGTTCGCCATCATGATGAATTTGCATTCTAAATTGATCTTAAACATAAGACCAAAATAAGACATTTCCACAAGGTGATTTTTTTTTCCAGCTATGGTGAAAAAAAATTAGATGATGGGTTTTTAAAAATCCTCTTGTGCTCAAAATTGAACTGCAGCCTGCCTTGTGTTCTGTTTCTACTTTACACAAAATATTTTTAAATGATAGTGGTGTAGCATTGCTTACCAAAGGATAATCTTAGCAGAGATGACATCAGTTCTGTTCTGTGGATGCTATGAGGGAACCACCATATGCTTAAAAGAGCTTGGAAATGTTCTGAGTAATATTTTCTTATCTTGTTTCCTGTGAAGAGTTTTTGTTGGAAGGAAAGGTGAAATGCATATTGAAAACTAACAGCTAACTTAATCCATTGCTGCTTAGAGTGTTTATGTTTCAATATTGTTTACACAGTTGGGTTTGTATTTGGTTTGTCTGTTGCTTTTTATATTTCACTGGGAAAATATCAACATGGATTGTTTTGATATGCATCAGACTTTTAGATGGAAAAGGGATGAAGGAGGGGATGGTGAAGTCTGGCAACATGCCATTGAATCCAGATGTGAATCATTGCCAGTCTGTTTCATAACTTTAAACATATAAAACACGTAGTTGAAAGCCAATTGTTTTTCTTGGCTTGGAATTATTTTTAATGTAATCTTGTTAGCCTTGATGATGATGATTGCGGTTTCTTCCTTAGACTTCTTTTACTTTGTCCTGGGCAATATACTTGTTAGCAAAGCACCCAGAGGTGCAGCAACGTGTTTACGAGGAAATAGTCAATAAGCTGAGGAAAGATCAAGTTCCAGTTGCTCACGATGTCCCAAAATTGCCTTTGATTAGAGCTGTCCTGAAAGAAACCTTGAGGTAGGTAGCAGACAACTAAAAGATTTAATTCCATGTTGTTCTAATGGATTTTGAGTCCATTTTAGCATTTGTATTTAATTGTTGCTACTGCTGTTTGCTGCTTCTACTTTTATTTGTTGTAGCAGTATTGTGTCCGAGGATACTCAAGCAATGAATAAGATAGATTATATAATGTTTAATGTTTCTAAGTATGGTAAAAGTGGTATCACATATGTAAGGCATGTCTGTCAAGATAAGGAATCAAAAGCTTGATTTTTCCTTTTAGTCTGTATGATGAAATGTAAAAACCTCCTCCCCCACACTGGTACTTTGCAGTGCCACTTCAATAATTTTAAGCTTCTTGATTTAAATTAAAGGCATGTGACATACTTTTTTTTTAATATGTTTATACTAAATGTTCATCATGAGATGAGGGAAGTAAGAGGATTTTAGAGAAGGCATCAATAAGGCTTTTTCAGCTTTAGCAGTAGTGCTAAAATATGTCCAGCTTGACCACCTAACTTCATGTTTGTACATGTGTAAAGTGAATAAATGCATAGACCAAATGGCTCAACCTTTAGTTACTAATAAATAACTTTTCTCAGATGATGGTCATATTCTCATAGATGATTCAAGGTCTTTGAAACTTGTGTACTTCTGAAAAACATTTTTAATGTGAGTGATCATGGCATTCATACTGCACATTTGTCAATGCAAATTGGAATCTAAGCATTTTTAAATTGTGTTAGTTATTACTGTTGAACTTCAGATAAATATTTCTCTCTAGGTTATATCCAGTATTGCCAGGAAATGGAAGAGTGACCCAAAAAGACTTGATCATTGGAGGATACTTGATACCTAAAGGGGTAGGTTCTGTTGCAGTCCTCTGCAGAGAACAGTTTAATTTTTGCATGTGAAATATGATCGGATACAATATATATACATTTCATTGATTTTAAAAGATTTCACCATGCTAGAACATTAAGAGGAAATTATTTCAGTAATACCCTTTCATATGCCACAAATGGATGTTATGATTGCCTTGTTGCTGTTGTTTTGATATTTTTTAATTTGGTTCTTCATCTGCAAATGAAATTGATCATCATGACTTGGTTTTTGTACTCTTGAGGGTGGAGTCTATTAATAACTTCTCTGTGTAATGGTACAGTTAAATTAAAAAACATGAATTTAATTATTCTTGCAGTTTTCTAATTTTTTGTCTGTTAATTCCATTTGTAGAAAGAGTTTCTACCCTTTTCTCATAGCAACTTCATGAAACAATTCCCAATACTTGTGACTTTTGTTATCATCTCCTTCCCCACTGCATCTTCTCTAATATATCCAGCAATACTGAAAACAAATTGAAGATTATTTCCTTTGACCAGTTGAGAAAGGGATTTGATTTTTGAGGTATCCTTTTGTCTTTAGAATTACTCAGAGATATTTAATTTTTATCACCTCTTATTGCAGAAATTACAGTAATTGCAAATGCTTTTTAATTTTGTTATTTACATTGGAGCTAGCTAAATATAAATATCATTTATTTCCTCAGACCCAGCTGGCACTTTGTCATTATGCTACTTCATACAGTGAAGAAAATTTCTCAGTAGCAAATGAGTTTCGACCTGAGCGCTGGCTGAGGAAAGATAATTTGGACAGAGTAGACAACTTTGGCTCCATCCCCTTTGGTTATGGCATTCGAAGTTGTATAGGAAAAAGAATTGCAGAGCTGGAAATCCATCTTGCACTGATTCAGGTTAGAACTATGTAACAGGATTACAAGAAGAAAAGTGAATTGGTATGATTTTTTTAATGTATGCCATTTCTGGGTATCCTACAGTGCTCAAACCCTTTGTTTTGGAGTATTGTCTAATGTACTCATCCTGCAAAGACTTAAAAAAATGAATATAACCACGCTTGAAATGTAGCACAGTACTTAAACTACATTGCAGATGGTATAGTACACATGATGTAAAACTAAAGGTAAATTTGTTAAGGAAATATATGGATTTGGTGCAGCAGACTTTTGTAAGTAAATCAGAAGTCTTTCTTAATGTATATTAGAATGGTTACCAGCTCAGTTTCTGTGGTTTAGTTAGAAGAATTCAGAACTTATAAAGATGTAAAACAGATTTTATATCCTTGTACTGATCACAGTGTGGTGATAAATAGTAGATTTTTTCCATGTTTTGGGGTTTTGTGTCCCTTCTTGTTCTTTCTTCTAACTCATTATTATTTTAGATATATGTAATTTATAGTTACATAAATATAAATAGTTAGTACATATTGATATATATTGGTTTTGATTGGTTCATATCAAAAAGAAAACATTCCCAACAGCTGCTATGTTTTTTGTCATTTACAAGACACCCTTTAGCTCAAATAATTAGTCCAGATTGTGCAATCAAATCTCAAAGATTTGGTAACTATTTATAGTTACTTAACTATAAAAATATTTAGATCCATTCTAGGTATTCAAAGCAAAGCTTCATTGAATTTGTCTTTGGATTTCCTTCTGTAAACTTCTAGAGCAATGTCTGAACAATTAGCGCCTGTCTTTTGGACCTGAGAGTGAGAGGGTTCCCAGGGGGCTGCGTAAAACAAACATGCTTCCATCCTTTTGAAAAGGAGGCTCAAGGAAGCAATGGAGAACCTGCTTTGTTTTCTGGAAAGAAGCTAGAACAAAATAGCACACAACGTATTTACAAACATCAAGATGATATTTAAGTGATTTAAAATTAGAAACACATGGAGCTCATAAAACAGAAATTGTTTCAGACCAGTCTGATTTATTTCTTTGACTTGGTCACTTACCTAATGTGAGCGTATAGAGTAAATCATGTATTCTGACTTCACAGTATTTTCACATGTCCTGTATGTTTTTCTCTCAATTAAATTAATAAAATTTGTTCCAGATGGAAGTGCCCATAAAATGCATGCACAGCTGGTTGGAAAAAGGAAATAGCTGGAGGCAGTAGCTGTCAAATATTTGCTGTTGAACTGGGAAAGCATTTAATTAAAATTCTATAAAAGTCTGTCCTGCATTTGATTTAGGCTGTTATTTTCACTAACAGTATAAGTGATGGACTAGAGAATACATCTCGAGTTTGCATGGGATACCAAGCTGATGTGAATTAAGTTAAAATCAGGGGATGTGAAAATAGAATTATGAAAAAAAAGGATAAATGTTCCAGAAGTAACACCAAATTATTCACTAATGACAGTTGTAAGTTAGTGCCCTTGAGAAGAAATAAATGCATAAATACAAATTTATGAACAACTGGCTGTGTAATATTAGTATCATAGGAACAGACTGGAGGGAAATCCAGTAAAAAATCCGTCAATTCTGACAAGGCAATGTGATTCTAGATTATATTAGCATCATTAGCAAGCATTTTGTATGTCAGAAAGAGGAGCTAAATTACTCAGTCTTACCAAACACTGATGAATCCTCACTAAGCAATGATAAACAGCCATCCCTGTGCACTGCATTTTAAGGACAATATAGCCAAACCTAAGGAAATTTAGAAGAAAAAGAGAATAATAAGAAGGATTTTAAAGAGAGAAAAATTAGATAAAAATTTCATCAGACATCCGACACTGAAAAAGGCAGTTATGTGTAGGACAATAATGCATTGGTCACCAGTTATACTAGGAGCAGTATAAGAGATAATTACTTAATCTATGGGAAAAAGTGTTTGAGATTTACTATTAGGAAATTTGAGGATGTTGTAGTATTTCCCTCTTGAAAGTGTAAAAGTAAATAGCTGAGGTATTCTTCATTCAGAAATATGTGTCTGATGGGATTGGGACTCCTATTTCTTTCTTAATAATTTCACATATTGATTGATATTAAAGGAAGTGAAATCAAAAACACAGAGAGGAACCTCACAAGGTTTGAAAGAGGCTTTAGTTTCTTTGATAGTTCAGACTGTTAAACCTGGTTATGTGGAAGTTCTTCAGAAAGGACTTGCTCAGTTCTCCCTCAATCAGGGGAGGAAGATTTTGAACTATAATCTTTACCTTGTAACACCTATTTTTTTTTTTTCCTGGATAGGAATCATAACACTTAAACTCTGCAGAACCGGCAACACATATTTTGTTTGTGACAGTCTGTTATGTTCTCTTTTTTAAAGACTAATCTTCATCAGTAATTTTGCAGTTTTTCTAATACTTGCCCTGTTTATGTTCACAGCTACTTCAGAATTTTGAAATCAAAATTTCTCCCAAAACTGAACCAGTTCATGCCAAAACTCACGGACTTTTGACTCCTGGAAACTCCATCAATGTGAGGTTTTCTGACAGAAAGTGAGACTCAAATGTTTTGGAAATAATCATTCAATTTTCATGGAAACAGATTTGCATCTCGTGGAAGTTTAAACATGCTTGTTCTCTGGTTTGTAGGTATTGGACAAGATCATGAAGTATTATGTTCTGCCTTGGTTCTAGCAGTACACAAGCACAATCACCTCTCCTGTATCAGATAATTACACATATGAAAATATATACCAAAAAAACTCCTTCTTGCTCTGGGAATCTTTTATCTGGGAGAATTTCTAGTAATAACAACACATGCATTGAAAAAAGCCAACCAAAAGTAAATTCAGGCATGTCAGTATCATTCAGTGGTTTTGTTACGCTGCTACTCAGTGAGTGTATTTGAGAGCAAGGGGATTACTATATAATATGTGAGAATTAGCTGCATGTATAAATTTGTGTTTCCCTGTTTCTTGTCCTCCAGTGTTTTTTAAAAGTTTGCATGTAACATTGAAATGATAAGGTTTTTTTTAATCTGTAAAAACATTTACCCTCCATGTATTAAAGAATAATCCAGTAACATCAAAAGTAAGTATAGAAAAAAAATATAACTTCTGCTACATTGTTTAGACTTGAAATACAGAACATATACAAATTTATCCAAACTTAATCCCCATAAAATGTTTCTGTATAGTTTAAAAAATTAAAATTCTTAAAAATGAAAGTCTAAATATCACGATGGAGAGTTTGAAGCCAGGCATTGTTCTCATCACCAAAGCACAAGCCACTTTCACTGTTCTAGTTAATATGCCAAACCCAAATGTAAATATTAAAAGCAAGTTGTTGTTACATTTTTATCATTTAATTAAAATACTACTTTTAACTTTATTCACAGTTCTTCAACAGTAAGAACTGGAAACTTCCCATTTTAACTTCCTGAACCTATAGGCAAGTACAGAATACTGTAGGATGGAAATGTGACTACTGAAGTATTCAGAGAGGGTTTTTTACTATCTAGTGCCTAATAGAAGAGTGGACACGTGGATGTTTGGGGTTGTTTTTTGGGGGGTTGTTTTGTTTGTTTGGTTGGTTTTTTTCATATTATTATTTTTCATATGACAGCCAACAGAAAATTCTCTCTTGCAGGATACTGTGCCAGATACTTTAGTATCACTGCACTAACCTTACATTCTCATTTTGGAGAGAAACCTTGTGTCCACGTTATGCCTTGAATGATGCTCAGACTTGCATATCCTAATATGATACATATGTAATTATGTATACTGAACTGTTTACATGTCAGGCTCTGACTGTTGTTTGGGAGGTGGTTTACATACTGACAATCATAAATATTTCAGCTATATGCAAAGTTAGCAAAAGTTTTGCAACTTGTTTTTTTAAATGACAACACTTTTCTTTGTCAAGCCTTTGGAAGTCAAAGACAGGTTAGAAATTAAATAACACACTGTAGTTTTAATGGTGTACATGAAATTTCACATAGCTAGCTACTGCAGTCATGTTGTGGTATTTTGATTCCCTTTTGTGGTGTCTTTTCAAGGTTTTGACAAAAGAAAAACAAAATCTCCTTTGTATAGATTTCATACATAAAATAATAACACTAAACAAAATTGATCTGATCTATGAGAGGATGAAATGCTTACATAAGAACTTTAAAATGTTATTCTTGTATTGAGCATATATGTGTACTGTAAGAAAACCAGGTATTCTGTTGGGAGTATTTGCCTTGAACAAGCATGCCTTCTGATTTTTCCAGGGCTTCCAATTATTCCATCTTCCTTTTTTTTTTTCTTTCCCATTGTTATTTTCAATTGTCTCTGTCTTAAATCAAATGAAGAGATTTGCCAGAGCCAGCTGACATCCTGAAGGAGACATTTTGCAAATGTCTGTTTAAAAGTCCATGGACTGAGTATTTGACTCCATTACTCTGCCTGGTTTTGTTGACTTGGAGACAAAGTGCCCCTGCCTTGAATCCAAATTTGGATGCCATATGGTGCCTTCCTTTTGCTTTGTCATAGCATCATTAGAAACACCAGCCACTGCGATGTTGCAGTACATTTGCTACTTGGTATCAGTCCCTAAGTAATGCATCAAGGTAGAAGATAGAACAGACATTAAAAAATGCTTTTTATAGCATTTGGATATTTTCATGAAAACAGCCAGTATTTTGTTCTAATAGAGCATCTATCCATGTAAGTTGTCTTTTATACATAATAAAATATTTATACAGAACTTGCAAGTCTTAGTTCTTATTTTAATTACTATTTATAACTGAATTTTTCTTTAGCAGCTTAAAGTCTTTAACTTGTTGCATAGAACTGAGAGATTCACTGTTCCACGGGAAATTAATAGTTCAGCTAGAAAAGATGGAGATTCCTACAAGAATTTAAGGTGTGTAATGACCTGGCAGAAGGAGGGATAACATTATGTTAAGTGTACTGTTATTGTGGGGGAAAGGTACTGGCAAAGTTATCCAAGAGATACCCTAGGACTGATTTAATGTTAATGTTTTGACTAATTGCTTAAACATAGAAGAGTATTAATGATATAAAGAAAAAAGGCATAAAGTGTAAAAAATCAAACCAAAACAACAACAAAAACAGAACCCAGAATGTAATAGAAATGGGCTGGAATTTAATAGCAAAGTATATCTATGTAGGAAATAAAAATAATTTATTTGAGGAGCTCACCTCATATTACACTTGAAAATGTTATATGTAGAAGAAGACCTACGTAATCACAGGTGACTAGAAAGTGCAAAGTGTGTGGGAATAATGAGAAATACAGCCTACAATGTATGAGATGCAATCTGACCTGTTCTTCCCCAATTTCTACCAGAGATACTTCTTAAGTGCTATGTACAGTGTCCTTAAGTGTTCAACAAAGGTGGAGTTTGATTTGGGCAGGTAAGGAAACACTAAGATTACCAGGTTAACAGTTTCTGTGAGTGGAGAAAGAGTTATGCTACAATGTTTTTTGCTCTGCCTCTCTGTGGTTTGCTGGCAGATCAAGCCCTGGCACATCTGGAAGCTATGTAACCATGGGCTTAGGAGAACTTCGTTTGTTGGACACAAAACTGCTGAGTTGATTTTGCTCCTTCCAGTTGGATTAGATAACAGGTAGTGGAAACACGCAAGAGACTAAATTTATCCTCAAAAAGCTCATGTAATTAGTCTAGAAAAGTGAATATTGTAAGAGGACAGGAATCTTCTCTTCAAACACTTTCAGGTTAAGCTGTTTACTCCTTAAGGTAAAGGACAATGCCTGTTCAAAACAAGTATCATCAGTAACAATGAATAAATAAACTGGGGTGTAAAGTTTCAAGCTATCAGGGGAATGAGAATTTAGAATACAGTTACTGTGAGAGATGGTGAAGACTGAGAAAAAAAAAAATCCCCAACCAGCCATGAAATGATAAAGCATGATAAAAAGAATTCCATAAAGTGTTTAATTAGAATTATTGTATTCAGTCAGTCTATTCTCTGCTTTTCCTTACTCTCTTGTAGGTCCACAGGCAAGGAGGGAATCTATGAGGTCAGTGGTGAAATAGTCACAACTCCAGCAACATTGTATGCCAGTCATAAATGAAACTTCGGAGTTTCTAAATACCCCAGCAGTGACATGGCTGTGAAAATGGAGAGTAGGACGCCTGGCAGCTGTGAACAGGAGAGAAGTAGGCACTGGGGATGTTTTTGGAGCTAGAACAGAAGAGCTGTGCTGGTACTTGGGACTGGGAAGGGAGGAGTGGGAAAGCCACACAGAATGGAGGCTTTGGGGCTATACCAAATATCCCATGGTGTGCAAGTTCAGGAAGTGGAGAGGTGAGCTGTGGACTGCACGCAAGATGGGGCAGGTTGAGAGAACAGGGATGAGGCTGCAATAATTTGGGTGCCTGATGTGCGCTATTTGCACTGTATAAAAAAAAAGACCACTACTGGTTTTAATCACTGAGGTTTTTCCTTCCTATGCTACATTGTCACAAAATGTTTATAACTTTAAAAAATGCTATCATATAATTACTAGAAATTTACATCTTTGGTAAGGCCAAACTTCCCCAGTGCGTGCCCAGAGAAAGACTCAGAAGGGCTGCAACAAATCCCTGATTCTCAGTGTTCAGAACAATGTTAGTTTGCACTGGCAGGCTCCCACGGTGGCAGATGCATTGCAGGGTTTTTCACCTCCTGAAGCGTCACAGAAGTGTCAACAGGGGATTTACAGGGGCAAGTGAAAAGCAGATGGCAGGATGATGTAAAATGCCAGCAAGTGATAGACCCAGCGCTGTACAGCTCCTGAGCACAGATGTGAATACATATCCCAGCACAATCACTGGGGAGGACAACTGGCCTTAAACACTGGACCCTTCTGATTTTTCTGAAAAAAATGGACTATATACATTGAAGCAAGATAAACTATGGTTCCCTGGAATGTGAGTTGGAAAATATTTGGGAAGTGGCCCAAAGTTGCTAAGTTATGTCTTATTCCTATATAGGTTTTCATCTAAACCTTACTCATGCAGTAGTAAATAATTAAGTTGGATGGGAAGGTGTGAGTAGTAATTATTTTAGTACCTGATCATTTAAAAATATTTTTTTAATATACAGGTACAATAAAAAGAAATATTTTATCCTCTGTAATTAATGCACACATTCACATACCTTTTTCCCTTTCAAAGGGTTCTTAAAACAGAAAATATATATATGTAGAGTAAGAGCTTGCAAATATTTATTCATGTTCTTGCTAAAAAAAAAAAAAAGACCAAAACATGTAGATGTCACGTGGATATTTCAAAAATAACTGAGTTTCCCCCATGTTTCCAACAGAATTTTCTTCAGGAAAACACTGAAAATACTACACTGTAGTTTGGTACCACTAGGTGGTGCTGCCTTTATAGTATTCTTTAGTGAAAGTCTATGGAAAAAAATACATCTATAGCTACGAGCAATGTATTTACTACAGCTTCTTAAAGATAGAGTAGTTTGGTTATACTTGTTTGACAAGGAATCTTAGCCCCTGTACGTGTAAACATGCTGAATTTCTGTTCATGTTTTTCATATCCTTGCTCAAAATGGAAACTTGCATGTGGAAAAAGGTACAGTATGTCCAAAGTTTCACGCAGGAAAAGTTTTGTTAGAGAAAATCCAGCCTCTGCAGTCCTGTATGGCTCCTGCTGAGGTTTGTCTTTAACAGTTTGTTAATCATTGAGCTTTGACACTCTACCTGTTATCATGCAAAATTCAAAAAAAAGCCAGTTCTTGCACTGAGTAGATCACAGTCTAGGTGAGATAAGAATAAAGGAGACAGGAAATAATTGAGGGGGTTATTTGTGTGTTTCAGACACTATTGCAGTAAACATTGCAGTAAACAGGAGGTCATCTGACACCATTTAAAGGGTATTGTACCAATCTTGGCAATGTCTGAAACACAGTGTTTGCTGACAAATATTTATCTAGTTGGGAAACAATTACATTGAAGTGTAAACTTTCTGAAGCAGCCCAGGTTACTCAGATAAAAGGAAGGCTGGAGTCAGGGATTTTGGAAAGAAGTGTCTAAGGGATAAATGACTGCAAGAGAATGTTTGCCACCACAGTTAAGTATAGGATAAGAAACATTTAGACAAGTCTTTCTTACTTTCAGCAGCTCAGCTTGTGAAGTTCTTTGTCTCCTTTATGCAGATGGGGGTGAACACTTGAATTTGCTTGAAGATTCTCAAACACTGCAGAGACTGTCTCATCCCAGATGCAAAAAAGAAGCATGAACTCTAGTTGATTAGAGAATCAAAAAGGTATGCGGGGAATCAGTTACACATATCTGGAAGGACTTGGTTAAAAATCTTCATCTAAGAAGATACCACTGAAAAGGCAATCAGTATTTCACTATCACATTTATAGATGCTTCTTTTATGTCACAAATTCATAAATACATTGTAATCATGATAACTCTATCAAACACCCATTATTTTCAGATGAAGTTGTATGAAATAACATGCATTTCTTTTCACAAAGAATGAAGGCACCAAATTCATCCAAGAAATAATCATTCACTGGTTGCTAGTCAACTTGATTTTGCAATATAAATAGATACCAGCTTCAGGAAGTGTGGACAGCCATTTATCTCACCTCAGTCCTACATTGTATTTTTAAAAATGGTTACAAAACATCCCAACTTTGCAGATTTCTGAGATATAAATCTCAGCTGGCAAAGCTTTCTAACTTGTATTGTGATGCAGTGATCAATCACCACCTCTGCAGGGAACGGCTACACTTAGCCATCCACTGGCTATGTCAGATTAAATTGAGGCAGGAAAGATCTAATACAGCCATGTTGCTCTATCAAAGCAAATGTCTGTAATGTTTGTGTGTTTTCAAGGCTGTAAATTTTAGGCCCACACTGAACAGTTTCAGTGTGTTGAATTCCTCTTTCTGCAACTTCTGGGACTGGGTCATCTTGATTGACAAAGCTTCACTGGCAAATGCATGGTAGAGATTAATGTTTTAATCTGTCACGATTCTGGGTCACACTGGAATGCAAGAGTACTACTTGTAATTACTGCAATTGTGTCGATGTATAATTTGGTATGAAGTACTTTCATTATTGTTTTTGATGTTGGCATTTCACCACACAATACTATAGGCGAGACCAAATGAAATTTACGCTATTATTTGGCTAGAAAATAATTACAAATAGCACATTGTCCTCTTTCTACTGGCACAGAAAATTGTGGGCTACTAATCAGTTTCTGCAGTGAGAAGTGATAAAATGTCAATTGTTCAATTCAGTAAAATTAAAATGAGTTAAATGACAGAAAAACATGTGGTGGATGGGGAATAACCTTAGATGATGGATTAGGTTAGGGTCCTAAGCTTTTTCCACTGAATTGGCTACTTCTCAGAGGAGAAAATGTTTCCCAGGCCTTTGTTTTACTTCTATGACTATTATTATAACTGCATAGTGTTAAGAAAAAAAGAGAGAAGAAAAAGAGTTCATTATTTTTTGATGTCTTTAGGCAACAAATGGAAGCAACCTCCTTATTGGTTATCATCATATACTTGACATCTAAAGTTTGGAAGTTTAATGTTGAATAATTTGACTGGAAAGAGTGATGTTTAGTGTCAGCACCAGGGAGAAATGAGAACCATTATTTATTTCTCCAGGATCTGTAAAGAAGGACTAAAACAAGGAACCCTTGTCATGCTTTAATGTGTTTATCGAGTATTTTTTAAGGGGATGACAACTCATAAGAAATTAAGAACTGCTAGCTAGCAGATACTTCCTTTGGTTGGTTTTTGTGATTGTGATTGGTGTTTTTAGTGACTACTGGTTGTGACCAAGGGGCCAAGAGAAATACATCAAAGACATCAGTGAGTCAGTAGAGTCTTTGTGATCAGCTGGACATTCCTGTGGGATGAATAGCCACCTCTAATTGCAAGATAATGTGGGACTATTACTTGTATCTAAAGAACTGCCTCTAACATTGCATGTAAATGAACAGGTATCTGTAAAATCCTTTTTATAAAAAGAGCATAACTGCTCTGATTAGCTTTATCAAAACAAAAAACCCGTTCCATCCTATATGGTGTAAAAGCACAAACAGTGTGTGTCTGATATTTATATAAGAAGATGAAGACTTGTTTGCTGTGATGTAGGATAGGATGGGATAATTAATTAAATATCTCCAGGAAGCCTTTCATTAATGGCAAGGTCAAACCTTCTTGTTCTCCCCCACAAAGAAAAGCTTTCTGAATAGAATGGGAATGTCTAATTTCAGCAGGAAAGAACTGTGTGGTTTCTAGGATTACCACACCCCTATGAGGCTATGAGTACGTGTAGCGTTGGTAGGATTTGCAAGTGGCTTGTACCTATTTGTTGCTCTGTCTAGGGAATGTAGGGTTGCTTGCCTTACTGAATATTTACTGTGTAAGTCTTGGTAAATCTGGATCATGTTGGTATGCTAGGAAGGGATATTTTTACTTGTTTGGTTGGTTGTTTTAAATCTAGGATCTCAGAAGATCTGACATCATACATACAGCCAGAGGATAATGCTGTGCAAGATTATTCTCATCCAGGCAGTTTGCTTTGTCTTGCTGTGATGGAGCCCACTAGGGTTATGTAGACCAAAAGTACTGTTCTCTTGTAATAGTTGCTTTTTGGGTTTCTATTTGCTACTGGTTTCTGGAAGCTTGTTTTACAAGCAGCACATTTCTGATTTATAAAAAAACATGTAAAATTTATCTTTACCTCCATGTCCAAGACAGAAGTGTCATGTTTTGTCTTTCCTTAGCTTATGACTCAAGGCTGTGAATTCCTTAAAATAAATGAAAATGTTGAAGTGATGGCTTAATTCCCCCTGACCTTCTTTGGTTTTCAGTTCTTGTGATTCAGATTTTGACTTTTTCTTCCTGTCTGGACACCTATTCAAGTGATTCCAAAAGGTGGGGTTTTGAGGGAACATCCTGTATTGAAAAATTCCTAGTAGAGATGCTCAGATGCTGCAATATTTCCAGACTTGTGCTTTGGCTTTCAGATTACAGTAGTAGAAATAACATGTATTTCCATCACTTGTGCAGTGACATGTTAAGAAAAATTGTCACAATTTACTATGTTTGGTTAATTTATCTGGTAGTGTTGCCTTGTTTCAAAACAGTTTGGAAACAAACCAGAAATTCAGCTTGACATGTTTATTCTTCTAGCATGCTGATGACCCTGATA
This sequence comes from Orthonyx spaldingii, assembly GCA_013397795.1. NCBI lineage: Eukaryota > Metazoa > Chordata > Aves > Passeriformes > Orthonychidae > Orthonyx > Orthonyx spaldingii. Next base: position 1,194,934 of record VZTJ01003241.1, read on the forward strand.
TCTGTATACACAAGGCTGCGACTCATTAAACTGTAGAGGATTTAGGACTGTGAATGTTTTCTGCTAAATTTCACAGAGAGACTTGAAGATGTCAGATCATTAAATGATGCATTAAAATGTCACCTAATTTGTGAAGAGAAATATATCAATTCTAACTAATTCTATTTGATGCCTGCACTGTTTTTTGCCGAATCTTTATAAAAGCCTTTTTACAGAGTTGATAGAGCTCTGGAAATGGCTGAGTTGTTACAGGTGAGAATAATTTTGTTTTGCATTTTTCTGTGCTGTATTTTCTTCAGTGCAATCCTGATCCAGGTCTAGGAAAACATTATTATAAATGTCAGTAATTATTACATAGAATAGATTGTATGAATAAATTGTATCCAATGTTGTATTAGATATGTGCAGAAAACAGAATTTGCCCAGACTGGAAAGTTACCATCCTTATTTTCTGGAAATTCAAATCCCAAACCTCAAAAGTAAAGAGTTGGATCATTTTGAAAACTGAAAAGCTCTGAATTGATAGTGAGCTTACAGTAATTGAAAGAGAGATAGCTCTTGTAAGTAATGTACAGTGAATAAGTCACCATTTCGTTGCCAAGGAAATGAAATGAGGCTCTTGGTAAAGGGAAGCAAGGAGGAAGACATTGCAACTGGGACAACTGCTACCATTACATAATCCGCCTGGAATGGTTATCACAAGTGTGGAACCTTGTGGACGTATGTTGGATGGAAAATATCAAATATCTTCTGTATTTCCGTTATAGTTTGTGCTGTTGATAATGAGATCCTTTGTGTGATTTCACCAGATGGGCCATGTGTTCTACCGTAGCTATAGATGGGGATAAACTGCCTTATCCATTTGAGTACATAATTATTTCTGATTTTTTAAAATATTTTAATAAATAGTTGAAGGCTTCCAGAATTCTCAGAATATTTTCCAAAGGAAGCATATGATTCACTTGCCTGTTCCTTGCTGACTGATGATAATGAAAAAGTAAAATCAAAATTATTTCATATTTGCCAAATCCCTTCTTTCCCTGCACAATGGGATACACAGAAATTTTGATAATCTTCTTGGAAATATATTTGTGCAAAGCTTACAGACCATTTCCATTCTTTACTCACCTCATTTAATAGCAAAGGGTAGCTAATCTGTCACAAATTCAGGGCCAAAAATCACTTTGTGATGGCTAAATCCACACAGGCAGAGAAAAAAGTAGTTACATGCAGGTGTATCAAGCATCCAAATGGGCATGTGGATGGAAAAGAAATATGATCTGAATTTTGAAGTTCAGTGAGAAATCTGCCAAAGTTTGGAGGTCCCAGTAAGACACGTCATGAACACCACATAATTCCCTAGCATTCAAGCAAGCTTGCCACCAAGGGACAGTCTTCAGTGAGATATGAGAAAAAGTTTTAATGTCATTTTATTTCATGCCTCTTCCTGCTTCTGAGCAGGTGAGTATGAACTAGCCTGGCAAAGCTCTCTGCTTGGGAGCCTTCCCAGTGCTATGATATTAGGTTTTTTGGTGGATTTTTTGTGTGTTTAGAGCATGAGAAGTGTCACTTGGGTACAGTCTTCTGTTTCTCATGTAAGATAATGGAGAGATTCAACAGGAGTTGAGTGTTTGAGAGGTATGGGAGAGAACACCTTCAGGACACTATTTTAAAATCAAACTCCTTTCATGTTGCTCTTGTTTTAAAAGACAGAACAGATAATCAGCAACTTCTTGTCTATTATTTTTATGGCAGAAACTTCCTGATTCTTCCCTGCACCTTTCTGTGGGAGAACAAAGGGAGAGTTTGCAAGAGAATGTAGTCAATCAGAAAGGAATTCCAAGGCAAACTAGATAATGGTGAAATTGATATCCAAATTACCCTTGATAATGTTATCAGGTTAAAAGAAAAGACAGAAGTCACCTTTGCAAGCTCTTCTGGAATGCTGTCCCAGAAGAATGCATGATATGCAATGGAAAGGAAAAGGCGGGCAAGGCTGGAGTTACAACTCAATTAGATTTTGCTACATAATATATTTTCTGCAATTTGTTGTTTTCCAGGTGTTTTATTTATTGTCTTAATCAGTCCTACAACCGACCTCACTAAAGCAAGAAAGTGGTGCTGGCAGGGAGTGAGGCCAACTAGTGCTACAGCCAGAGTTTGTCAGAACAAAACTATAGATCCAAACAACCAGGTTGTTCAATATCTGAACTTCAGCTTTGAATACTACAAGAAATTCTCATTGAAGTAGACCCATCTTATATTAGTACTTGGGGTGAAGGGTTTTAGGGTTCTTCAAATAGCTTCCTGCAAATAATATTATTTAGTATAAATACACGCATTTAAAGAATTCAATAATGATATATTTACATTTTCCATAAACATATTTCATTAACTCTACTAAATATTTTCTAAAAACTGTAATTATACACTTAAAATCAGAACTCCTTGCTGAAAGGAAACAAAAATCAATTTAGCTGAGTTTTAATCTTCTTTGTAACTGGAACAGAAAACATATACTTCTAGTTCCATGAATGGCAGAGACCACTACTGTTGTAGTTTTAGAATGATTTTAGTTAAATGAATTGGATTATACATGAAAAATTTTGCCACCAGTAGCAGGGAAGAGTTTGATTATCACAGCTTGTAGTTTTAAACACACAAACTACAATTACAATGTCCAAGTCAGGAAAAAATACAAATAAGTTAATGGATACATTGCTGTAATCACTCTTTGAAAAATAAATTTTTATACCAATTCAAATTAGGAATCATGAAGAAAATATCCTGCTCCCAGATGGACAAAATTTGCAAAACAATAGGAAAAATTTGCAAAACAATAGAAAAAATTTGCAAAACAATAGTATTAGGAATACTAATAATAATGAAAAAAAGAACTGCAACAACAATTTGTGCAATGAAGGGAATAAATTGTACCTAAGCTACAAAATAATAGGCTCCAAGCCAGTGAGCATTTAAGCATATGCTTAATTGTAAACAGGTGAACAGTTCATCTCCCTTTAATGAGACAACTGAGAAGTGAAACGCACTTATGGGGCTGAGGCCTAACATAGTCATTATTGACTAGAGTATTAATCAATTAGGAAAGCCATAAAAAAGCAGCGGTGGGTATGTACATGTTAAATATGCCTGTTTGTGCTACAGTGTTTGACAGATTTGCTTCTTTCCTCTGAACTGTGCAAGTGAGTCATCCTGTCACCAGGGAGATGGACTACAGGTGGGTTTCATCACCCATCTGGCTTTCTTAACTTCAGCTATTTAAGCTATTCAGCTAATCTCCCTCTGTAGCTAAGGGGGAAGGGAGACGTTTCTGGTTTATCTTTTATCAGCTTTGGAGATACTGATTTCTCTCTCTGACTATAAAAGGAGCCAAGGTGACTCAGCTTAAATTAAATATGTTTAGCTAGTTACGGTTGGGTGAAACGAAGTGTTCTGGGGTCTAGTGTTAGGATAGATTAGATAACTATGCACATGTTGAACTTAATGAATCTCATTGCAGGAGATACTCATAAGCATTAAGTTTGATTTCTTTTAACTCCAGATGTGCAGAATCTGTCACTAATGGCTTCCAAAAGGTTAGCCATCTCTGTCTCACGATGCCACACAGCATAAACAAATATAAGCATTATGTTGCTAGCCTGTATGTTTATTACTACATAATTGGACTGCAGTCCAATTGAAATTATTTACATTTATAAGCTTGTAAAACACAGTAAGCTTGAGATCAGAACAATGGTGGATAGATATGAGACTGAAGCCTCTCTTGTTCACAAAACAACAACTTCCTGCATATACTACCTGGATGAAATGGCTTATATGGTTATTCAGTTGTATGGCCACTCATAGTATGTAGGACATGCCAGGGGAGTACCTTTTGCAACACACCTGGAGCCCAGCAAATGCTTTGCAGCTTTGGTGCTGATCCAATCAAGCACAGAAATAACTGGGAAATGACTCATGCTGAGAGGTGGATACTCGCTGTTAATCCCAGCTTTTAAAATGTACACAGTTTGTCATCATTTTTCATTGTGGTGAACCTGTGTGTCTGGCTGCTTTTGTTTCACAATTGTCTGATGTTTGCTATGGACTCTCTTTTCAGTTCCTGTGCTGCAATCATTTGCTTTTCACTCAAAAGGACGTAATCAGACAAAAATCCCTTCAAAACCAGTTCCACTGAAGAAAAGACCTAAGCAGGAGAAGCAAATATATGAGGTAGGGTGGAGAGGAATGTGTTCTGACCCTGAAACATCTGCTCTTTTAAACGTGATATTACAAATGTTTAACCACATGTGCATCTTTCACCCTTAAAAACTCAGCTAAGGCGGAGGAGATGGGGGTGAGAGAAAAATTATAGATGATACTGGAGGAGAAAGGTTATATGAAAATAACTAGTAAGGCTGAAATTATGGAAAACATCAGATGCATTTGGGACAAATACTACAAGAAAATGAATACTAAATAAGTACTTAATACTAACCATACAGATAGGTGAATACTAACTGCAAAGCCAGGAAGGAATTGAATAAATTTGCAGTGTGCAATACAGACTGGCATCATGGATATGCATACACTCAAGTCTGTCTTGTATCACTGCACTTTTCTCATACACAACTGAAACACATGTCCTAGTATTTTATAAAATGGGAATAGTATGTCTACTGACATAATTAAAGTATTCAATAGATTTCAACTGGATTCTGAATGAAGGTTTTGTCATTAAAAAAAAAAAGCCATTGTCAAAACAGGCAAGAAATGCAGAGGCACTGTTTCATGAAGCCTTACAGAGGTGTTGACAGGTTCTCTGCCCACAGTTTCTAAGGGCTCTGGCAAGACAATTGTATTTAAGTTCTGAATTAATAGAAACAGTTCTGAAGCAGAAATGGGAAACAATAAATTACATATAAGTTGGAAAATCTGGCTTAGCTCTCTTAAGTTATCACCTTCAACATTCTTCTGTTGCTTTACATGGCAGTAGTGTGTGCTACACTCTTCCCTATGTGTGTGTGAAACTGGAGATAACAGTCTTCATCTGGCAAAGTAATGACTGTGTGAAATGGTCTGGGAACACAGAGAGGTTTTGGTACCATCTTTTAATTAAAATAGGTGTTTCCATCTTAAACAAAGGTGAATGCTTGTTATATATCTAAATTGCCTGCAGAGCATTGGGTTGGTTGGTACTGTACTGAGTGCACATAGTTCTCAGTCCCAAGCTCCCACAAAGAACTGGGATGAGTGTGCAGAAGCAGGATAGGAAGGAAGCAAGCTTCCTCACTGTTCACCCAAGCCCCAGTGTGTGGTACTGACAGCAGCTTGATGGCCAAGTATAAGCATATGAATAACAGTGCTGAGGTGGCTTCCTGTATTCCAGGAAGCAGAACTTTGTCCTAACATGTAAAGGAATACAGTTTGACAAAAGGTATTTGCCTGGTTGATCTAGCAAAGCAATACCAAAGGCAGATGGCCAAGAAGGCCAAGGGCATCCTGGCCAATGGCATCAGAAATGGAATCAGTGTGGCCAGCAGGACCAGGGCAGTGATCCTCTCCCTGTACCTGGCACCGGTGAGGCTGCACCCAAATCCTGTATTCAGTTTCAGGGCCACTCAATTCAGGAAAGACATTGAGGTGCTGGAGTGTGTCCAGAGAAGGGTAATGAGGCTGGTGAAAGGTCTGGAACACAAGTCCTGTGAGGAATAGCTGAGGGAGCTGGGGGGATTCAGCCTGGAGAAAAGGAGTCTCAGGGGAGACCTCATCACTCTCTGCACCTACCTGAAAGGAGGCTGTAACAAGGTGGGGGTTTTTCTCTTTTCCCAGGTAACAGTTGACAGAACTAGAAGAAATGACTTCCGGATGTGCTGGGGGAGGTTTAGATTGGGTATTGGGAAAAATTTCTTCACTGAAAGGGTGGCCAGGCATTGGAATAGGCTGCCCAGGCAAATTGTGGAATCACCATGCCTGGGAGTGTTCAAAAGGTGTGGGGAACGTGGCACTTGGGGATATGGTTTAGTGTTGAACATAGTGGTGCTGGTGTAATGGTTGGACTCAATTATCTGAGAGGTCTTTTCCAACCAACCTTAATAATTCTATGATTAAAGGATGGAATCTTCTGAAATTTCAGCTTGCCTTTTAAAACCAGGCGTTTGATCCACTTCCAGGTACCCTTCCTTAAGAAATTAAATTTCCCCCTTTGTGTTTGTGAAGATCTAGGAGTAATTTGAGAAGTACCTATGTCCTACTAATTTGGACAATCACAGATAACAATTAGTGGTACAGATTTCTTAAAACAAGAACGTCGTTTTGCTGCGGTATGAAAGACGACAGTAAACTCATTCCACCACCTAAAATCAATCCCTTGCGATGCCTCCCAGACTTTCCCACCCTGCCGGCTTCCTCTCGGACAGGCGGCGGCGCGAACCCGGTGGAGGCAGGCGGGCAGGGTGGGGGAAATCCGTCCAAAACCTGCCCCCATCCCTTGTCCGTTTAAGGCAGCGCTATCCCTTTAAAAGGCGGCCGGCGGCGGGCGGGAGGCGGCGGTGACGGCCGGGGCCATCGCCTGCCCGCCGGGTTTTCCCCCCCTTCCTGCCGGTCCGTCGCTCGCAGCCCGTTAAAAAGAGGAGGCAAGATGGCCGAGCTGGGCAGCAAGGGGGTCACGGCCGGGAAAATCGCCAGCAACGTGCAGAAGAAGCTGACCCGGGCGCAGGAGAAGGTAGGGGAGAAGGGGGGCATCCCCGGGATGCGGGGTTCGCGGGGGGACGCGGCTACCGGGGATGACAGCGCTCCCCGCAGCAGGGATGCGTCTCGCAGGGGGTGCTGGTGGAGGGGTGGCAGCTGCCTTCCCTGCCTGCGGAATTAGGGCCGCTTTGCGTCCTGAGAATGCCGAATATCTCCGTTGCGAGCGGTGAGGGTTCACCGTCCGCCTGCGGAAACATGGCATCGGGTTCGGCCGGCAGCGGCAGGGAGGACGGAGCGCCGCACGCTCGTGTTGGATCCGCGGATGCTTATTGTTTCAACAGGAGGAGACCTTCCCGTTGTGGCATTTAGGTTGTGCTTTATGCAGCATTTTCAAGAGCAGTTCTGTATTTTGCCATAGCGCTAAATGCGTAACCTCGAAGATGGTGAGGGAAAGGAGATGGACGCTTGCCCCTTATCTTCCAACAGCATCGCATGAAAGTCGCTACTTGCCGTACTGACCTTGAGCTCCTCATTTTGGAATGGTGGGGTAAAGACAAAGCCGTACGGCCTTTAAAGATTGTGCCGATCTGCTGAGGGAGGGGGGGATTTTTGAATCCCGGGAGCCCTTTCGCTGCTCTCCGCCCACCCCTGTGCCAGCAGAAGGTGCCAGGAATATGCAATGGATACTTTTCCTGTTCATCTCTCTGGCATGCTGCATCTGATGCCAGATGCCTGCTCTGTGTAGGGATTATCGGGCATTTTACACAGGGACATTGATCAGCTGCTTTTATCGCAGGCATGCTCGTCTTGGTTTTCAGTGGTTTTCTGTGAGATGACATTGACTGAATAAGGACTGGTGCATCTTTGAGGGAGGGCGGGCGAGCAGGTCTGCCCACTGCTGCTCGTGTTCCCTGGGAGTTATCTTTAGCAGCTAGATTTAATCTAGGCGGGTTGGGATTAAATGCAGTGCTAGCCTGAGCCTTGTACCGATCTGTGACACTGCTCAAAAACGCTGCTGGGTCAGAATGGCAGCCCCAACTACTTGGACTTAATGTTGCACATTCTGCATCCACTGCTTTTACCTCACTTACTGTGACTAGGAGCATCCCTTGAACTTGCCTGACTGCTTGGAAAAAACCCCAGTGACTACCATATCCAGCATGGAACTGCAGCAGCAAGGTTCACTCTGTACACAAGAGTGAGCATGGCCACATCTGTGGTTTTTTACCCTGCTGTTGTTCCAGAGGGACAGGATGGGGAATCTGGTCCACCTTGAACTCATCACAGATGCTAACTTCATTCTGTGTTAGCCCACCAGATGGCAACGATATTTGTAGTTGATGTTAGGGTAGGTGGTTAGAGGCTGAGCTCCTTGGCCTGCTGATGAAGTTATTGTATTTAGTGGTGCAGCTGGGAGCCAAGTGGGGCCTGCCAAGCCCTTCCCTGTCTCTTATCAGAACAGACACAGGTTCTTTTCCTAGGGAGAATTTTCCACAAATTTCTGTCAACTGTTGATCTAGCTCACTTCCTTGCTCACGCCCTGGTGGTGTTTGGGGATGTGAGAAGGACAGTAATAATCGAGAGTTAGCTGTGTATTGCAGGTGATTTGCACAATCTGAAAACAGTTGTCTCTTGGTGAAGAGAAAAGCACAGCTTGTTTTCCTCTAAGGAGAAAAGGAAACCAATGCCATAGCACTCACTAACACAAATTCTAGGCCCTTCAGCTGTTGTTATTGTGATGCAAATAGTACAACTTTGCTCTCTGGGCTCTCGAGAAACAAAAAATGGCATTGCTTGCTTCGTCATCTGACTTGCCTCCTCGTACTGCTACAGTATTGTCTGTAACAATTCTTCTTTCGTGAAGCGTTCAGTATTTTACCCATGTCTCTAAGGGACAGACTTTGACTGAGGCAGATACGTGAGTGTTAACTTTCAGGTTGTGAGGAGAGATACAGCTGAATATGAAGTGATGTGGAAACACCAGTGGTTATGATGCTTTACACTTGTGGTATTTAGTTTTAAATTGTGATACTGTGTTTAGCAGGAAGGGTGAACTGTGTGTCAGGAGATAAGGACCAGGTGTTGAATAATTAAAAAAAAAAGTAAGCAGAAGTGTAGAGAGGTGGACCTGATAACACAAAAATGCATTAGATTTTTATGAAAGGATGTTGGCTAGGGTTGAACTTTTCCTTTTTGAGGCTTAAACAAGCTCATTGGTCCTTTTCCATATCATATTTTGATTTGAATCGAGGATGAAAAAAGTTCTTCCCTTCAGAATATCTCCCTCTCAACTTGAGCCCTGAGGCTTTGACCTCAGCAGTTTTCTTCATGGTGAATTTAAGCCTTGTGTTATGCAAAGAATGATGTCTTTTTGTTCAACACAGAATTCATACTGAAACACTGCACACATCCTTTTTTCCCTTCTGAGATGCCTATTGTATAAACTATGTAAAATATTCCTTCAGAAGTGCTATTTGTTTTGAGCCTTTCAGCATAACTGTTGGCTATTTTTGGAAGACATTTAAGCAATTCCACAGGAAATATGGGATGGAATGGTTGACTGTGCTTTTTACAAATGGGCTGGACACCTGTTTAACCTCCATCTCTACTCAGAGGTAACCTCAAGTACAATACTTGGCAATAATTTGCCAATTGTCCAGTGAAATGTATCAAATAAGTTGATGCTGCTGCCCAGAGGAACACACCTTGCGGAAAGGACTCATCCAGCTGTTTCTAACTCATATCACCTTTTGCAACTGATTAGGATAAATTAGGATATTTAGGCTGGAAATCATGACCTATTAATCCTGAATTTTGCTGAAGGACTTTAAAACTGAGGTGTTGAGCTCTGGTCTTTTCATAATTCTAAACTTCTTAAATATGAGTAAAAGTGTAATGTCCCCAATGTCACAGTGCCTTAGAGGGAGCCTAGTGTTTGCAGCTATTTTAAACTTTTTCAGTGAAGATCTGAAGTTTTTTTTTATTCCTTATGTCTGTAATCAATCATCTTGGTTAAAGTTTATGTTTCTGCTTTGTGAACAATTTTTATCTTAACAGTTTTGAAAATTTTTTAAATCTCCCCAAGTTCTGCAATTCCTGTTTTCCTCGAATAATGTCCTCTTTCTGGATGTGTCTCTGCACATGCACGTTTTTGCTTTGAACAAATTCAAACAGCATCTTGGTGACTTGATGCAGTCCTGGTGTGAGGGTAACTCCTCTGCGAGGGTCCAGGAGGGAGCTGAGCTCAGGGAGCCAATTAATTGGGGTTTAGTAGCTTGGCTGGTGCCAAGGGTTCTTGTCACAGGATCAGGCTCTTTGCTTTCCTTCAGCAGGCAGAGGTTCAGAGTGGAAAGGTGGTATTGGCTGTATGAGCACCAGCTGTTGATTTAATTGCATGCAAATTAATAGCTATGTCTGAGGAGGTGAATCAGAAAGAAAGAAAGTTTTTTTCCTTGGGAGTTTTTTTTAGGTGGAGAGGAGTAGAAAGGAATTAACTTATTTTTACTTAGACTGAGGGTGGGAAATTCCTATCCTACAGCAGTGGCTACTCTCACTCTTTTCGTTACAAAGCTGGGCAAAATGAGGAGTCTGTGTTCTGTGACATGAACAGACTGTTGTATTTTGCCATGGGTTTCTTCTGATGTACTAACAAACCAAGGCATCCCCTTTTCTCCTTCTCCATCCCTAACCAAAGGGGAAGGGTTTGTTTTCCTTGTGAGACCTGTCAAAGTTTAGTTTGGACATCAAAACTCCCTTGTGTTAGGGGGTCACATTTAGGTCATAGACTCCGCCACTGACTTGCCGTGTTGCCACCAAATGTCACTTCTGCTTTCTGTTCTTGGCTTTGCTAATTCCACTGATGTTTACCCACATCTCTTTGAAGTTTTCCTGGTTAAACCATCTGTCAGAGCAAAATTCTGCTTTCCTCTGGCTGCACAGTCCAAGGAGGCTGGACTGTAGTCTTGGTTTGGGTGGAACAGGGTTTGCAGAAGGCATGATTTGCATTTTGAGTTTGCCCTGATAAGACTTTTTCCTCCTCCTAAGTTAAGCTCCAATAGGCGGAGCATAGCAGGAGGAAACACCTGGAGTGAAATCTCAGCCCTGTTGAAGCAGGTGAGAGTCTATACTAATGAGCAGTACCCAAGAACCTTAAAGCAAATTTAAATACAGCTGTCATCAGGATTCAGCTATCAGAGGCTCCCTGCTCTGTAAAAACTCTGTAGATGGGGAGGGAGCCTTTCTATAAAAATGGTAGATGCAGAAAACTTTCTTATTGAGAAGTATTACATCTACTTACTTGAGAGAAGTTCCTTACTGATTTTCCTGTAGGGTCTTTCTGTCTCTTCAAAGCTTCTATGTTTTTTACTTGTCTTTGCTTAGGGTAGGATGGTTTGGTGGCAGTCTGCCTTGTTGTGCCAGTGAAGAACAAATAGCCTGAAGAGCAACAAGTATTGTTCGCCTACTGATCTGGCAGGAAAATTAACGTTTTGTTTTTTTTTTCCTGGGGGACTCCCCAGATGACAAAGACAGGGCTTTTTCCTTTATGTCTGTTAGCTTGCTTTCTCAAGAATACAGGGCTTAGGGGATGGGTAGAGTCTCAAAGGTACTTTGTGCCTAAAGGTTGCTGGAAAACAGGCACTGGATACAGGAGGAAGATCTGAATTAATGCCCCTAACGTTCGGATGATTCCAGTATGAGCTCAGGCTGTATTACTGGTATCAGATAATCTGCATGGTACAGGGAGGAGGTGAAATAGGAAACCAGGCTCCACATGTTTCCTTGCCCATGGAATGGTTTGATTGGCAGGGCACTTACAGTGCCCTGCTGAAGGTGCCCTTCTGTCTGGCTATTGGCAACAGATATCTTATATAAAGCAGAATCTCATGGATGGATGCATTTTCTGATTGGAAAAGGCCCAACCCTATTCCTGGTCACTTTATCTTCCCTGTGAGTTCTAGTCTTGCAAACATTCCTCTTCAGTGCAGTTCTTGTGAGATCAGGTTTATAAAGCAGGATCTGGAAGATCTCTTTTCACTGAGGACCCTTAATGAGGCTCTAGGCCATATAGAGTTAGTGTTACAGACCTTGTCTCTCAGGGCGTGACATCAAAGCTTGTCTGGCCTCTCCCTCCATCCTGCATGCTAACTGTTAGGCAAGGTTTGTGTTTCCAGGCACAGATGTTCGTTTTCTTTCCAACATCATGATTGCTCTTTGCATGTGACTAGAAAAGGAGATGGCTGGCCAAGCCATTGGGAAAAGTTGGGTGCAGCCTGAGATGTTCAGCATCTAACTGGACTAGGGTCTTTGGGAATAATGCAAGTTTTCCTTTGTTCATGACTCTTTGGATGGAGACACAAGACCCTGTTGCTTGGGATCAAATGGATAATAAAGTAGTGGTTCTAGAAACATTTGGAGTGACAAGAGGGTACCTTAGGTTAACAGGTATTAGAATGGTTATTTTTTTCCACTGTTGTGATGGTGGCCAGACACCTGAGCTGCGTGTTGTGCGAGTTCTGCAACTTTGCAAGGATCTTCTTACAGTCCTGGCTCTCTACCTGTACACAGAGGGATCAGCCTGTCTTCTCAGAAGATCTGTACTGGCACTTGACATGATCACAAAGCCAGACTCAGTTTGCCCAAGCAGAACAGACAGGTCCGTCACCCTGAACTGGCCCCAGCTCAGCCCCCTAAGCAGGCTGGCCACTTCAGGGTGTGCAGACCAGCAGCTTCTAATGGGGGATAAGACTCTATTAATGTTGACCAGTAAACTACGTTCTCTACCCCAGAACAATGAGATGGGAACAAATATTAAAATACAAATAAAGCCTCCTTGGAGCACTGCTGGCAGGTAGAATAGTGCATCAAGGTCTATTCTGACTTCAGGCTGTTTTAGCCTTTTCTTGAGGGACTGTATATTTGGGGTTCTCCAGTGCCATCAAACCTGTACCATTCTGGCATTCCTACTGCTGAGCTAAAAGGGGACATCTCTCACAGGAAGGGATTGGGAGAGAGAAGAAACTCATTTCCATTGTCTCGCTAGTCAAAATCATTTTTAAATATGGTATTAGTTGAGTACTTAATACTGTCAGAAGAGGAGAGAGGAACCTCTGCAGATTTGCCTGAACTGTTGGCAGTGGCACAAGGGATGAATAAATCTTGTCAGGTGTCTTTTCAGCAGGTGCATCCAAGTGGCTGGTGGAGCTCAGACAGTTCAGGTTTCCCTGGGCACTTTCCTAGCCTCTGAAGCTGTTTGATCTTCACAAAGCTGGCAAGTACTGCAGGGTAGGTCCCGTGCTGCATTCCTGGAGAAAAACTTGAAATGCATTTATTAGCAGAAAATAGGATTGATAAGTAATTTTTTTTTGTTGTTTTGGGTGATATTTTCATCATGCCAACTTACTTGCATAGTTTTGTTTCTTAGCTGCTGCTCAGAAAGTACCTCTCTTTAGATTTGTGGTTCTATGATCTGAAGGAACAGCCCTGGTAGTTGGGAATAGAAATTCTTCGACCTGCTTAAGTTGTACAGTTGTTTATTTTTTTTCTCTCTTTTTCTTTCCTTCGTTTTACTTTTTCTGAGTTTCTCCTTTATTATGTTGGGAGCTTGCATTCAGGAAGGGTTTGCCAGGGCAGAGAGTTGCATTTTGTGGAAAACTTGGAACCCAGAGCTTGGGGCATTCACAGACCTAGACAGAGGTCTCACAGAATCACTATGAAGCAGCTTTATGAAACGAGGAATAGGTACTGTGTTTGCTCAGAGCTCAGATCTCTGCTAGTACCCATGTGCAGCATAGAATTTTCTACTGTTTAGGCTGGGCTGGAGTAAACTTTACTCAGACCTGTGGCTGGGAGGTTAAAGTTTCTGAAAGTCGGCTTTTACACAGAAGTGCCGTTGGGAGAGTCATGAAAGCCAGACAGTGTCGCCTTTCTTTTTGTCCCATTCTTTACAAGAAAGGAGAAGTCTGCGTGGTAGTGTGTTCTTATTATAGGCTGCCAGGCAGGATGGAGAGTGCAAACTTCACCAGTAAGGAGGAAAGCAATGCTTAACAGCAACTAATCCCTCTGTGAAAACCACGGGCTGTATTTAATCTCTTGATACACAGAAGTGCTGCCCTGTCTGCAAGGATTTGACATGCAGTTTCAGAAAGCTGGTAACCTGTTCTGAAATTATTTATTTTTTGGTAATTCTGCATTGATCATGTTTGGTTTATTTTAAATAGGTTTAGAACTGTCTGTTAAACTTGCTTTAAGAGCCGCATCAGTTTCTCAGTTGTTTTCGAAGTTAGCTCTTCAGGAGGGAGATTAGAGGTTGATACAGCTGAAATACAAACATTTTTCACTGGGCAATTCCTAATACTCTGCTTTGGAACTGTATTAGACGGAGCTGAATGCTTCTTTGCCAGCAGGGATGAAAAGGGAACTTCAATGGGACAGAAACTACAGTGTTTGAAAACAGCTAAAAGTGTTTATGCTTTTGCTGGTTTTTTTTCTTTTTCCTTTGTGCTACCTGGTTTGATTGCACATTTTATCAGGCCAGGAACAATAATGTGTGACTTAACCAACTCAGAACTGAGTTGGATGGTATTTGCAGAGTGAAATAGCAATTCTTCCCCTTGGATTTACTTGGAATGGTGCCAGCAGCAGATGTAAACTTACACCAAGTAGTTATAAATACTGACGTTTGAAGAAAATGTAGATCTCTGCATCTTCTTACTTAACAAATATGCTGGTCATGTAGCTCTCCAGTACCCTTGTAGGTAAAGTTAACCATTCCTATAAGTTGTTATAACTACTTAAGTCTTGATCCTTCCAGCTCCGTGAGTCTTGAGTGTGGAAGGACCAACCTTATTTCCGCTCCTGCTTCTTCAGTCATTGTGGGGAAAAAATGGGCAAAACCTTGAGGGGAATAAAAGAGTATGTTTTAAAAATAATGCAGGGAATTCCTTTCCTGGAATTTGAACGTTCAGCTCATTAATTTTGAATTTTCATGCAGTAAAGTGTTGTCTTGGAGAGATACTCTTTCCCCACTGTGGGTGCAACATGACCCCTTGGTCCAAGTGTTGAGTCTGACACAAGACCCAAAAGAGGTTTGAGTTATTGTACTGAGGGACAGCATATTTCAAAGGTTGCTTGAAAATACATTTTTGAAAGAATTCTTTTGAGAGAGATGGCAGCTTCCATAAGAGGAACAGTGCTCAAGGAGAGTGTAAAACCATTCAGGTGGAGAAATACACTTGGGTGTATTTCCTCAGCAGAGGAGTGAAATGACTATTCTTTGGTGTATTGAACCGACTTCTGCCGTAGAAGAATACTAGGAATTTTTCTTTTTTTTGTCTGTTTAGACTGGACAGCCATTGTGAAAGGCCAAGCTTAACTGTGTGTTAATAAACTAGAGCTTTTAAAAGGATGTACTCACTCTGATAATGTTTTCTTCATCGTACATGCAGTCAGTATGACTGTTTGTTAATATCTGCAGTGTAATTGCATTGTGTATTGCCAAAAAAGGCCATTCCCTATTCTGAAACAGTTCCAATATAAATATTGGACAGTCTCAGTTAATAAAGATAGTTCTGGTTTGTTGCAGTAAAAGTGTATTCCAAAAGACTAAAAGGGTTTTCAGATATTTTTGCAGAAGTTTGATATGGATTGTTTTGTAGGCAAAGGTGCAGGGCTGTTTTTGAACAGTAGAATTTTATGAAAATGGTTGAAGAAAGTGGAAAAAAAGATTGTCTTTCTTTGGAGAGGAAGAACAGTTTATGTGCAGGGCTGGGAGGGGAGGGTTTGGAGACCTGAGTGTGGTGGGAGTCAGAAGGTCATAGGGGTGACGTGATCCATCAGTCACAGAGCTCTGGAATGGTGTGCTGCACCCAATTGCTCATGGTCTGGGACTTCTCAGTGAATGGATATCAGAGCCAGTTGCCAGACTAGAACTTTTTGCCAAGCTGGAGGCTTTTGCTCTCCTTATTCCATGACCCTTGGTGGCCATAAATAATTCAGGAAGGAAGTGTGCCTTAGCAGGGCTGGATGCCCTTACCATGAGGCTGTGGATATAGTAGGTTAAAAGAGCTGCTTTGTCATGCTGGGTGAAGGTGACTTAGAACTGGAGTGTTTTAGCTGGAATGTCTTCTTAGCTGACAGTTCCAAGTCTCCAGTTGAGGCCTTAATTTTGGAGGAGGCTCTTTGGGGAGCATTTTGTGGTGATTTTCCTCTCCAAAACCAGTGTGGCCCAGATTCTTAACAAGTGCTCTGGCAAAGAAGCCGATGGACTTAACACTCATTCACAGCTGGAGGACTTGTCCTATCAGGCCTGGTTGTCTAATTTGCTGTTCCTCACCCTTCAGCTGTGCTGAAGTAAAAGCAGTCTTCTTGGGTGGAAAGGAGAAGAGCTGTTCAAAAGCTTCTTGGGAAGAACCAAGAGCTGATCATCTGTTGATCCATATGTTCACACTTGGATGGGACAAACCACGTTCTGTAACTCAACCTGGCCCTGGAGGGCACTGTTCTGAAATCCCCCATGTCCGATCCCTTGCAGCTATCGCCTTCCAGCTCAGGGAATTCCAATAGCTGATCCAAATGCCTGTGTCTTTCCTTCACCCCATCGTGCATGGAGTGTGTTTCAAATCTGTCCTGCATCTGAGAAACTCTCATCCTTGTTCAGCAAGGTAGTTGTGAACCTGTGAAGGAGCTTTACTGGCCTCTTAGGGGCTGTGCATCCAGTCTGGCCCTTCTGGAGTCCCTCTCTAGCATTGTTTTGCCTTATAAGAGCTCTTCCACCCCTCTCCCTCCTAACATGCACCTGCTCCTTTATCTCTTTCTCCAGCTCAGGCATGGCCTCAAATGCCTTTTACGTTTTTTCCTGATTTGGTTGCTTCACTTTGCATCAGGGCCTGTGTAAAAATAAAAATACTTCTTGCAAAAGTATCAGCATTTAAAATGAGTGTTGCAGAGGAGGCGGCAGAGGAATTGAGAAGGGGGATTTGTGCAAACAACACTGTTTATACTATCTATTCCTCTTGCTAGTGTTACTGTTGGCTATAGATAGGGTTTAATTAAGCTATGTTAAATAATGCCTACCCAAGTAATAGACATTGATGTTGTTGAAGTCCTGTTGCCTGGAATGTCACTTTCATGCCAACTGAATTAAGTGATGCCATTTGGCTTTATTAACTACAGAGCTGTGATGTAGTGACTATCTAGCTCCACTGTTGTGCCACTTTTTTTGGTCTCTGGTGTCTGCTTAAGGCTGGGGCAGACAAAGGGAGGGTGGAAATTTACCTGCTTTCTTGGAGACTGAAACTTCCTTCTCCTTTATTTTCAGGGTATTGATAGATACGTATTCTCTCCAGTTTTTGCTTTGTTGAATAGCATGAACTCGGGAATGCAGTGTTTTTAGCTGCCTACTTTGAATAAGAGCAAACCAAGTAGAAAAAAAAAATTGCCCAGAAAGTTATGAATTAGGCATATAGCTGCATATGGCTAAGATGATCTGGTGTCAGCAGCACACCTGAGAGCTGAGGGGTCAGTGGTCTGTCTCTGGGGCAGTTATGTGGCAGAGTGATGGTAGAGTGGTACCTATGTGCAGTTTCTGCACCCCAGACTTGACAGAGCAAGACTGACCCCAGCAGAGCCTGTGTGTCTCCTGGTGAAGCTGTTTGCAGCACCTCAGGAATTGGGCCATCTGCTTAAAGTGTCAAGATTAAAGCATTCAAAGTCTGAAAACTCTGGCTTAAGCTCTTAAGATTCTTAATCTCCCACACTTCTCCAGGCCGGTGCCTGCTTCTGGCATTGGGTTTGTTCTGGTGAGAGAAGTGACCACTTCTGAATGGTTACCTTGCTGCCTTGTCTTCTGCTCTGTGAAGTTGCTGCTGGAGCACTTTGTTTATGTCTCCATGTGCTTGCCTTAGATGAAGTCCTGTCTTTACAGACTGAAGTTTAAACTCACCCAGCTGCTCCTGCTGGGGCAGCTGTTTCACATCACTCTTAAACCACCTCTACCACTGAGATGCGTCATCTCTAGCTGCACCTTTTCCTCCTCTAGTCTGCATTCTGCTGCTCCATTACCAACCCTCTGGTTGTGCTGCTTTACGTGTTTTTCTTTCAAGTCTCTTCTCTCATAGGTACATTTGATGTTAAGATCTGGATGGGGGATTAGAGGGGCAGCAAAAGGTATGGGAACAGGGAAAAGACCAGCAATCCACAGGACCCCAGGGCAGTGGGATGGTGCCTGAGCTGGGGCATTGGCCTCTGTCCCTGCTCAGCTCAACTAGACCTGTAGCTAGCACCCAACTTCTTAATGTTACATTCTCTTTAGCTTATATACTGACTCTCTGAAACCCCCAACTGAAGGCTATAAAAATAGATGAGGAAAAAATTGGAAATGAGGTTTAAATCACATTTGCCAGGATTTGTTTTATTTCTCAAAAGCTTGGGTGGTGAAAAAGTAGAACATTTTCATATCCTTAAAGATAAATAGGGGGAATGAAGAGTAAAGGGTAGAAGAGGGAAATATCTGTGCTTTCTTTTTAACTGCTAAAATCTGTAAAGAAAAGGAAAAGATAAATAAAACTCAGTATTTTTTTCCTAATAAGCTTTTATATAGCAAGACAATCTTGTGCATTTATAGAAGGGAGGAAGAAGAGTCCACTTAATAACACAGTGAGTTAGACCTGGAGGGAAGATGATGTATCAGCTGAGTATTTGGGGATGGGTGAGGGGGTGGGAACACAGATATATTTAAGAAAGAAGAAAGCAAGAAATAATCCTTGTTTCACTTTGTTATATAATGTTGGGTATAGCTCAGAACAAACCCTTGAATTCAGTGCTTGGGCTGTACCTACAGGGCAGGCATAATGCAAAATGACCTAAAGAAATGAGAGAGAGAGAGAGAGGAGTAACATAACAAGATGAATCAACTAATGTAGGAGGAGCCTTTAAAAGGAACCTGCTTCTGAAGGTGCTTGGATGGCCTCAGGGTAGGCAGACACTGAACTGCATTGCAAGTGTGTGAGTGTAGCACAGTGTGACTGCAGAGACCAAGCATCCTGCCAGTGAGAAGGGGAATTGCTTTTCTGTGCTGTCTGTCACAGTACCACTCCTGCTGTAGCATCACTTAATTTAGACCTGACTGACGATAGGAGCTAAACTGCAAAAACTGTGGGTGAAGAGGGAGAGAGAAACAACCTAAAATGTTGAGCATAGTGAAGGGACTAAAATCTTCATATAAAAAAAGCCTGAAATGTCAGGATTCGGGTCAGTGCTAAATGCGCAGCAAGGGCCCCAGTTCACCATCTTGTGGCTTATCTCGCTTCTAAGTGCCCTCGGTGGGAGAGGAGATGCTTGGTTTGAGCCTGTGGTTTTGTAAGTAAAAGAATCTTGCCTCTTCACTGATTGGCCATGTGCAAAGGTGGCAAGAGTGCTTGCAAAACATCCAGAGAACCAGGGATTTTTTTGTGTCTTTCTGTAAACTTGGTGTAGATTGCCTTGAGGAAATGAACTCTTGCATCCTGGAGATGTGTTCTTGCGTTTTCCTAAACTGCCAGTATGACTGTTTTCTAGAGAAAAGTGATCCTTATAAAGGCTGATATTAGACATATAGAAGGTGCATTAATTTTCTCTTGACACAGTGAATACAGACTTTTAAGCTAGACCTTTGCTTCTACTCAGATTTCAGTTTAGGTCAAGCAGCTACTATTCACCTATTTTCAAGGCTGGCTTTTTGTTGCAGTTCTGTTGGGCCAGTCTCCCACTTGTACTGGCCTTTCTGTTGTGAGAGCAGTTTCAGAGGTTAGTGCTCCATCTCAGTCATTTCTGAAAGTCACTTGACGGATTTTTATGTAAGAAGCCACATCCTTAATGTTAGTGTGCTAACCTAATTCGTTTTGGTTTGTTTTTAATGTTAAGTGGCAGCAAAAATCAGTTGTTGGATGAAAAACTTTGTCTTTATCCTTAACTGTTGAATGCACTGGACCTGAGCTCCTCAGGCTGGCAGGAATGGGTGAGAAACCTGCCCCCCTTCCAGCCCGTTCATGCTCATGGTGAGCTGACTGTGCCTTTCTGCACAGAAGGGGGAATGAGGGATGAGGATACAGCTGCACAGATTAATGAAATCTAACTGGCTGTTTTCCTGGGACAAAAGAGAAAATGAAATGATGTTCCAGCTCCTTGCCACCTTAGTTTCAAGGTATTTGATAGGTGCTAACAGCAGCCTCCCATTTCTGCTGGTTCATGGTGCACCAGTTTGGTTTCTTCTGCAATGGGTGCCAAAGCCTCCTTTTTAGTTCCTGCTCCAAGGTCAGAGCTACCAGGGAGTCAGAGAGCAGACTGCTGTGATGGTGAAGAGTCCCAATGTCTTCTCCTTCAGTGTTCCAATGCACTGACTTTTGACAACTGCTGCACAGTATGGATGCTAATGACCCGGACAATTTACCAGGAAAGGAGGGGAAAATCGTGCTGCTAGCTCTTCTCAAGATGATTTTCTTTCACACAGGCAGAAATGATTCAGCCAAAGTCACTCTTAAATTAGGTGAGATGTTGTCCAGGGGGGAGTGGACGGAACACTTTGATTTAGGACTGCATTAAGTTGCTGTCTAGCCAGGTGTGCTTGTTTCTGCCAGGACGCTCTGCAAAAATGCCTTTTCTGCAGTACTCATGTCCTGTTCTGCGGAGTCCTCTCCATAAATGGATTATTTAGAGGCTCTGGAGCATAATATTCCCAATCACATTACCTGCAGGGTCACCATGCCCTCTAACACAACTTGCAGACAGAGAGTGGCTTTGCTCTGTTATGTTTCTAAAGAGCATTACTCTGGTTATCCAGGAGGGTGGATTAAGGAGAATTAATGGATACTTGAGGAAGGAAGCAAGAGAGAGGTGCTCAGGAGGTGAATTTAAGCTCGCAGAGTTGTTAGCAGAACAGTGCAGTATGCCTGTGAAAAAGTCAACCAAAGAAGCAGCTCTGTGGAACTGTCCTGCCCTGAAGAGCTTGAGGAGGCAGATTGTAAGGTGCTTGTGTGGGAAGTTGGGTCATTAACACTGTCACTAGTGAATTGTGGTGATGTTTGACACACCCAGTAAAGTCTTCTGGAATAAAACATGAAAAAAAGAAAAAAAGATCCTTCTGTCCCTCCAGATTGGAAGGTAAATTGGAATTGCTCTAAAACCTCTGTGTTTCCTACCTCCAGCCCTCTCCCAGTCCCACCTGGTGGGACAGTAGGGTCTCAAATGGGAGGCAGTTGGATGCTGCACAGGCAGATCCCCACTGTCCATGAGTGGGCAGGGTTGGTGAGGAGCTGCCCGTCTCTGTGGTGGGCAGAAGGGAGTGAAGGGGTGACCTGGCCTTCAGAAACCTTTTGTTGTTCAGTGACTGAGAGCGGCACAGTGTGTTGGGAGTTGCACAGGCTTCTTGAGGAAGGGAATGAAAATGTTCTCCTTGTCACTGGAGAAGATTTGGTTGTGTGAAAGGAACAAATGTGTTTTAGGGAGCTGAATAGAAAAACAGCGTCCAACTGCACTAGAGGTAAGGAAGAACAGGAGAGGGTAAGGGCTGGAGTGGGACTTCCAGAGGAGGAAATGAGGCTTTTTTCTTTAAGTGAAATGACACTAGTGCCAGCTCTTATCTAGAAAAGGGCTACTTTAGAAGGATAGGAAAGAAAGAGACTGCCAAAGAAATCCCTGCAGTGTGATAGTCTACCTTGTTTTTCTGGAGCAGGTGTCTGTGGGGGCTGAGTCCTGCCCTTGGACAGGTTCTTAACACCACTGCTGCCCTTAGCAGAGGCTGCCTGTGCAGGGTTCCCCGTGCCTTCCTCACAGCCCTGCAGACACAGATACTGGGCCCTTCAGTCAGCAAGGAACACCAATACAACTTGGTTGCCTGGGTGAGTTAAGGTTTCACCATTATGAATGGGGCTGTGAATGAAAACCAGGATGGGACAGTGGAGTGGCAGGCCTTGGAAATAAAGCCCTCCTTGAGAGCCTGCAGTGTCTGCCTGCCAGCCTGCGGTGATGGGCAGTGGGAGGGAAAGGGACAGCTGACCCCTCTGTTGCGGGAGGAACCCTGCAGCACATTCTTCAAGCCCAGGGATGGCACGGGCCTGAAGCCGGTCATGCTGTAGATATGGAAGGGTATCAAAAGCACTGATGGATATTTTTAGCCAGAATGAGTAGGAGTAGGGGTTGAAGGGGCCAGAAAAAAAAGAACTGTTCCTGCATTTTCAGTCTCTTGGTGCTGAGGAACCAGGTGTCCTTTTTAAAGGATGACTAATTCCTTGTTTCATGGAGTAGAAAACAGAAAGAAAAGCTGGTTTTTTCCTCATCACATGAAACAAGTACTTGTTTTTGGAGGTGAAGTTGTCATGTTTGGAACCTGCTGCCTTCAGAGCTTCCTGTGGCACTAAGACATGTCTTTGTAATGTAAACATCAGCTCCCTCCCACATGGAAAATCAAAAGACTTGAGTGATGTCCCTTTCTTTTTTTAAAAAATTAAGGTTGGAGTTGGATATAAGGCTGTCCAAGCAGAGAGCATTGTTCAGTTGCTCTGGTCTGTTACTGTAGGGTTGCTTATCAGAGCTGGGCTGTGCATATTTATCTAAGTCCTTCCTGTTCCTTCCCTGACCTGTCCCCCTGTTCCTTCCTCCCATCCCTAAGATTTTTTTTCTGTGGTGAAGCTACTGGGGAAGATGCAAAAAATGGGAAACCTGGGGTCTGGAAGATGTGCAGACTCTTCTGCCATACTTAAAGCGCTCATGCATAAAGAGTCTCTGGATGATGGAAGATTAAAAAGTGGAAAGAAGGGTGTGTGTTGAGAGAAGAAACTCTTCTTTAATTTCTTCCCCCTGCTGCCACCTCCCTTAATTTTCTGATTATAGTAACCTTCTGATGATATTTTTATTCACAGGATATTGTCCCCAGTAATCATGGTAGCCCTTCTGCTCTAACCCCATGTGCGTGTACCAACGTAGATTTTTAGTATGTTATCCTGAAACTGTGGCCAGGATAAAAAGGCATGTTAACAAGTGGTTGGAAACATGATGAAAATGTATGAAAACAGAATCTGTTTTCATGGTGACAGGCTGAGATATGAAAATTCATGTATCCTTTCTGCTGCCTTTGCTGTCTGGCTCTATGGCTTCCTTACTAGAACCCATTGATCTGCTTTCTGTTTGTTGCTGTCATTCTCTCTAGTGTTCCTTCTAGTTGTCAGTCATGCTTGGACTGATTTTGCCATTTTTGTAAAGAAAAAAATAAAAGGTGCAAGTCAGGATATCCTCTGTTCAATGAACTGTGACTGCTCTGGGAGGGCCTTGCAGGAGCAGGGGAGAGAAGAGGAGGAGGAGGAGATCATGTGAAGTCAGTCAGTTCCCCTCTCCTTGTGCTTTGTCCTTGGGGCATATTGCACCGATGCAACTCATTTCTCTGGGCTTCAGAACTAGTTCTTGCTAGTAACTTGTGGATGCAGGAAGAGAAGAGACATTTGGAGTAGCTGTGTTTGTTTACCTGTACTAGTATATCTTGGGACCAATATCTGTGCATCCTGGGTGCTGCAATCCTGTTTTGCCCAAGCAATAAATCTCACTTTGAGAATGACCGTTTGGGAATGTTGTTTTGAACACTTTATACTGGTTCTCACTTTTTTTCACTTGGTGTCCTTACTTTTTTAGAAGGAAAAAACCCTGTGTGGCTGAGATGTAGCCTGTGCAAGGCTGACTCAAGGTTGCAAAAGTAAACAGTTTTTTATCCCGCCCTCACCATTACCCAGTGTTTAAAACCCGGAAGGCTGGAAGAGAGCCAGGAACATAATCAACATCTTTGTCTCCTTCAGCAGTAGCTGAAGGAGCCAGCTGGACTTGCCTACCTGTCAGAAATTTTATCTTGCAAGAGTGTCGTGCTACCATACACAATGGCCCAGCAGTGGTAAGGGACAGTGTTTGAAGCAGTACAGTTAAGCGCCTGATTTTTTTATATTGTGCTTCCTCAGAGGCTGTGTGAGAATACTCGCCCCACTGTGACAGAAGGCAAAGGTAATGATACGGAAGGGCATCGTGGTTTGTACAAAACTCAACAGTGCTCTGTGACAGAGGCAGCTTTTCAGTGCAGATTTTCCTGGGTTTGAAGGGAACTGTGACAGCTTCTCTATTCCTTCTGTAATAAATGTTAATGATTATTATTGACCTATATGTAATTTAGGGTAGCTTTGTATCACTGTTGCACACTCCTTGTACAGCTATGGCCAAGTTACTTGTTCTCTAGAGGTCTCATTCTGACATCTTCAAATAATGAAGAGGAAGTGGTTCTGTGTTGGGGTGAAAAAAAATCTTTGAACACATGTGTGTGCCAAGCCTTTGCACGTAGCCTGCTCTCCTCCTGACAGTGCTGCTGTGATGTGGGTGAGACTTCCCTGCTCTCTGTAGCAGAAATGTACTGGGTTTGTGTTGTCTGTGCTGGTGAAGATTGGCAGAGGCAGACTGCCTGCTTTCAGCAAGCATCTTTGGTTTATTTATGTCCCTGCTCTGAAGTCAGAGATGAGAAAGAAAGTGTTTTGTGCTTGCACTGGGGCAGTACCAGTGCTGGTGTGTGATGTGCTTGTTTCTTTTGATACAGAAGAAGGTTCTGTGTTTATTTCAGAGGAAAATGTCCAAGCATTACATGCTCACCTGCAGGTGCATGTGGAAAAATAGCTGCAGCTGGATACTCCCCTTCACAAGAAACTGGTGATCAGCTCTGATTCTGCATTTATTTCTTCCTTTCATCTGCTTAGCAAAGCACCTAAGGCCTAGATAGCATCAGCTGTGCATCGTTAAAGTTCCTACTTCCAATCACATCTTCCTTTCAATTCCACATGGTAATCCCCAGCCATCTCTATGCTTGGCAGAAAGCCAAGTTCTTAAGGCCGGGATACCCTCCTCAGCTAAGGAGAAGGGCTTTCCCCAGAGAGATCCAAGGGAAGCCGGGGGAGAGCCTGGTCCTTTCTGTGCTCCCAGCTCCTTTTTGTTGTCAGAAAGAGTGCCCCTGCTTTGACTGTTTTCCTGCTCTTGGAAAACCTGAAGCTGTCACATCAAACAACTCTTCAGAGCTTTCTGTCCTCTAATCATAGACCAGCCAAAACACAGGCAACCCTTCCTTTTCCAAGTTACGACTTCTTTCTCAGGATCTGTGGTGTTCCACAGTAATATCTATTTAGTTGTTATTCTAGATCCTCCTTGTTCTATTTTTTTCTTCCCATCATCTTTAACCTTTGCCTGTGGCAGCTGTGCAATCAGACCAGAATCCAGATGAAGCTGCCTCTTTGATCCTAGCCTGCATTTAATAATAGGGCTCTGGTTGTTACTGAGGAAATAACATTACAGGGTGCATTGGCTCTTCTTTTGTCCAAAAGTTTAATTAGTGATTTGGGCAGTATACAGTCGTGTCCATGCTCTGAAGTAGTTGTATGGAATTAGGGATCCTGGATACTGAGGAGTGCATTTCCTGCCCTGTAATACCTGTTACACTTGGTATGTCATATATCTAAATGAACAGCATGTGGTAGATATGACAGCAGGTTCATAATACCTGTGAAACCTCTGGATTCTGAGTTTTGCCTTCCTGGTTTTCTTGTCTCCTGGGAGCATTTGATAAGTTCTGGTACACAATCCAACTAGTTTTGGCAGTCCCAGAGCTAGATGTCATTTCTGTGGCACAGCTACATGGACGCTGGACACACAGGAACGTTTTAAGCTCTTAAATGCTTTCTGCTTTCATCCTGACAAGTAGCTACCACAACTGTAAAACGGTCTCATCAGAGAAACTGAAAAAAAAAGCTACATAATTTTAAAAACAATTTAGATATAAAAATAATTTTGTGATAGTTTAGATGATACCTCTTTAAAAATCTGAGAGTAATGAACTCTCAGAAACCCAGTGCTCAGGTTCTTGGAAGGTTTGTCCTGAGTGGACAGCAAAACCTACCCCAAAAGTTAGACAAACTGTGAAGATAAGTGGTAAAGTTGGTTTGGAGTTTTGCCATTATAGCTTTATCTCCATAATATTGGGTCATACTCTGTGTGGCTTAGAACAGGAGATTCACACTTTTTTTTTTTTAAACACTTGAATCTCAGTGAGAACTTCAAGTGTTATAGAAAGTATGCAAAAATTGAGGTTTGGAAATGACTCTAGGTGAGCAAAGCCAAAGTTTTCAGTCAGTAAACTAGTTCCTAAACCACTGAATTTGAAAGGGTTTGTCTGAAATTGTAGCTGACTTATCTGCATCTCCCTTGTATAATTAAGAGTTTAAAAAAATTTGAAATGCTGAGACCAGAATTCAACAGCTTATCTTGAAAAAGAAAAAAGCTTGGCAGTGATTCTCCCTCTTTAGGAATGGGTGGGAAATTTTTAGTGTTGAAATACAAGTTTATACAAGTTTAGCAAGTCTAAATCTTGGTTTTTTCCAGACTGATTGAAACAGGAGACATTCTGCTGATATAACTCAGCCACTGAATGTAGTCCTTTAGCCCAAAATCCACCCTGGTGTGACTTAGTGAAAGTAATGGTCCAGCAATTTACAAGAGTGCGTAAGTACAACAGTCCTGCTTGAAAAGTCAATTTCACCCCTTGTGAGCCAGGCAGGGACATCAGAAACCATTGGTTACTTTGATCCCAACCTTTATTGCTATTTTGAATTGAGGTTTGTTTCTCAATCCTGTTTCAGCATTTAGCCCTCACATTCTTGGGTTAGGACAAGGAGGGACAGTGATACAGAGGCAGGAGAGAGAGTGGAAAATGAGGGTTTTCAGCGGCCTTCTTGGGAAAGCTTTTAAGTATTCATGAAACTGTGGCCTCTGCAAAGACTTCTCTGTGCTTTGGGAATTTCTCCAGTCCAAGGCAGATTTTCTTTCCATCCCCTGAGCAGGATAGTTCCATTCTGGAAATGAGGGTGGAAGGGATGTTGTATCCATCTGTGCTGAAGAATGTACTTCAAAAGAAGGTCCTATTGTTTCTTGCAGGAGATGAATTAAAGCAGAACTTTGACTGGAAACTGCTACCATCAGGTCTCTCGCCTGGAAGTGATTAGGTGGCAGTACTCTTGAAAGTTTTGTATATTTAAGCTGTCTACAGAAGATGTTTCCTATCCTGTGCCTGAAGGTTTTTAAGATGGTGCTCTTCTTAAAAGCCAGTTCCCTTTGATATGCAGCCCCCCCAGTGCAAGGCAGAGGTGCACAGAAGGTAGGAACAGCCCAGCCTATTCTTTCCTGCCCCATCCTGTTTCCTAGCGTTGCTGGAATCGATCCCTGTTGATTCTGGCACAGTCGTGCGAAAGTCACCAGGGGACAAAGGCTCCTTTTGTTGGGAGCTGCAGCCCGGGGCATGGACGTGCTTCTCAGCACTTGCCTCTTGCTGGGGCATCACGCAGTGATTCCAGCGTGATTTCAGAGCCTCCTGGGATGTGTGTGTGTTCTGTGTGCCTCGGCTCAGAGTCACCACACTGGCCAGAGAGTGTTTCCTATTGTCTTATTCTGGGAGAGGGAGAAGAGAAAAGGCATGAGTGAGGTTGAGGTTTGCACAAGAGGAAGCTCAATATTGGGTGAATGTGACCCTTTATGGCCAGGTGCAGATAACAAACAGTGAATTGACAGGGACAAACAGATGTTGTTCCCTGTTCTCTTCTACCTTCACTCTTAAAGATACTCTATGCTGCTAATCTCAGTTGTGTGTTTGCTTTGTTTTGGGGTTTTGTTTTGTTTTTGCTAAACCCTGTCTTTGTTCTGTACTAGCATTTAACACCTTTGAAACTCTGCAGGTTGCACATCACTGAAACTAAAATCAGGTGGTTGGTGGGTTGAAGTGTTGGAGGAGCAGGTTGGGAGTGAGGGAGTGAGCTGGGGAACACCCACCTGGTACAAGAAGTTCTCCTCCCTTCTCAGATTTCTGTTCCCCTCCATGGGAGGACTCCAGTTCCTGTCCTTGCTTGGCTGTGGTCACACAGAGCTGTTTAAGGTGTAGGAAGTGAAACCTGTGGCAGGATAGGATCTAACAGGGAGGTTTTATTCTGTGCCCATAACTGATGAGGAAGAGAGCAGAGCACTGCTCTTGCCAGTGAGAACTCAAAAGCTCATGTTTAATCTTCAAAACACTGTGTCCCATGCTCAGCAGGTATCTGCAGCATTGTCCAGTGTGATGGGGACTGGAGCAGCTGCTGACAGCAGCCTCAATGCCTACCTCATTCTTGCAGGTGATAGCAGAAATATTTAGGTGATGGCACTTGCCTCCTGGGAATGAAGGCACAGAGATGCATGCACATGCCAGTTTTGTTTTCCTGAGCTACCAGCGTGGGTAGCAGCAGCCATGGAACACTTGCTGGTTGCTGTCATAATTCATTTTTATTAAAACCCTGCTGAGCCAGAATGAGTGTGTGGGAGCTGCCCAGGAGGCTGGTGTGACTGTGCTGGAAGGACACGGGTGTGAGCCAGCACGCGGCACACGCTGATGCCTGCAGCACCCAGGACTGAGGTGTGTCCTCGCCCGCTGCCAGCAGTGACCACAGCCCTGACACCACTGGTGCTGAACCTTGCTGAATGTGGCTGAGGTAGGAGCCTTACTGGATGTATAACTTTGGACAGCTGTACTGGAAGGCCTGGCATAGCTCTGTGTTTAAAGACCAAGAAAGAGTCCACTTAGTTCCCCTTACTTCTGCCTGGGAATTACAGAAAACAGAGAAGCCTTTATAAGGTTTTTAGCAAGAAATCTCATCACTATGGTTCTTTTGTTTTGTACCCCACTCACTCCAGGTTTAAGTCTTTATTGATAACTGGAGTAGAATATGTCATGTTAGTCTTAATGAGGTGCTTATTCTTTTGTCAGGTACACCAGGTACTGGCTCCTATTGCTAGGGTTAGACCGGGCAGACTGTGAGTTGTGTCTGTGGTGCAGGAGGTTTTTTTCCATTTGTGTAGCTGAGTTGTGTGTGAATGAGTCAGTGGGATTGAAGGAGGTTCACTTAAACCATGAAGAAGAATGTACCTCATGAATAAAAGTCTCATCTATGCTCTAGATGAACTAGAGCAGGGCTTCAAACCTTTTCTTGGGTCATGGGGCCTTAATTTTCTTTTCCAGGGATTTGGGCTTCACTGTAAATGCCAGATATACAGCTCGCTTTCCATAGTTGTTCTTCATTGGCCTTGAAGTCTGCAGACCACATGCTGAAAATCACGCGACATTCTTTTGTGTTTATTGCCAGATCTGTAATTTCAACCCAGTATCTTCTGGCCTTGCTGTCTGTTTAACTCTCTGTGTTGTTTACAATTGGGGAAAAAAAGTTGAACCACCATCCCACAATCTAGCATGACTGTTGCAGAGTGAGCTCAGACATTTATTTTTTTCCCAGCATGGTCTCCTGCATCTGAAATCCTGCGCTGAGGTAACAGATTTGTTTGTGGCAATGGTCTAAAGACTCATGGGTTTTCTCCCCATTTTGAAGAAGTTGGATGAATGACAGTGTACCTTTCATGTGTTCTTTGTATTTATGGGGTACTTTTTAATTAAAACCTGGCGACCCCCACCCATGCTGTGTTGAACCACCGGAAGCACAATATGTTGGTGAGAGCTGGACACTGCCCATCCAAACATGGGCAAAGCAAAATTGCCCGCTCAGATCTGGCTCCCAGAGTGGTGAGATGGTTTTGCACTGAGTGCCTCCCTCGTTGATCCCTTTGTCTCTGCTGAGAAGGATGATTTTTGGCAATACTTGGTGGAAGTTGTTTGGCTGATGCCTGCATTTGCCTGGGTATCACTGTTCATCTCACCTTCTGACTGACAATTGCTCCCGTGAGTAATCAGAAAAGCAGTAAATTCTACAGCAACTCACATGTGTCATCTGTGGCTGCTTTCTGATGCTTCCTACAGTGCCAGATCATCTGTTGTGGTTTCTGCCTTATTTCATGTATTGAAGCCCTGCCCTTCCTGTTCCCCCGAGCATAGATCCGGACTCTCCTCTGCAGGGTTCATTCTCTGGGAATTTCATTTTCTGAGTAGGTGAACAAAACCTTCAATCACTCTAGTCACTGAAATCTTAGTTCCCTTTTTTTGCTGGTTGTGTCTCTTCCCTGACTTTGGCAGCAAGCAAGAACAGAAGCAGGCTGGGGAACCACCAGGATAAGGGGGTCTATGTCAAAACAAAAGTTAATCTTAAGTTGCCTATGGAAAAAATCCACTGCAAGGAACTGGGCAAATGGAAAAGGCCTCTGTTGTATTTCATGTGTGAGATGAAGAAGGGTAAAATTGCTTGCACGTAATTATCTGGAATAAAAATGCTTTAGATGTTGACTTTATAGTAAAGATTCAAACATGGCTCTGTTCCAGAGATAAGCTTTTCAAAAAGCTGTTTGGGAGACTGATCATTACACAAAGTTGTACATGTCTGTCTGGAGACAGTTAATGTTTACATGAGACTGGTTTTAGAATAGATAACTTGTCCTGTTTGTTGTAACAAAGCATTTAAATGTATCCTGTGGGACCGAAGTACAAAAGCTTGTTTGGTCCCTTCTTATTTGGCTATCACAGTAAATTTCGTGCAGCAGAGTCAGTTGAATGGAGTGCTGGCATTTAAGTGCTCCTACACTGGTGAATCTACCTGAAGGTCACAGCTTGGTGCTTTTGTCACTGTGGTGGTGACCTGTACTGACAGTATATCTCAGAGCGCAGCCTGACTGGTTAGTGGGCATGGTTGCAATGTATCAAAGTGAGTTAGAAAGTATGCTGTGCTGAGTTTGCTCTTGTTCCAGTGTGTGCAGTCAGGTCTTTGTGTCTTTCGTACAGAGCCATTGAGTCTTGCAGCAGCATTGCACAGGCAGCACTGAACAGAAAAGGAGTCTGGCCACCTTCTTCTGAGGGCAAAGTTGCTGCAAGGCTGGGACATACATGTCCATACTGCTGCAGAGTGAGTCCAGGACTAGAGATGTGTTAGCAGGTTCTTTGGTCCAGCTTCTTAAGTGAACTGTGTATTTGAATCCTTCATGGCTGTCCAGCATAGTGCAAGGGTGTCTGTAGCATGTCAATTTAGCATATTGAATATGAAATGTAATGTTAAAGGTTGTGAATGGTCTTAGATACCGTCAGGGGCTTCTCTGTTCTGTGCATGTGTAAAGTGTGTAAGGTGGGGTTTCAAGTCACTGGCTCTTGGTACTGCAAAGGGGATCTAGAAAAAGTTTGTGGAATATAGAAATCTTGGCATAAAGATTTAGTGACTTTAGACATAAAGATGTCCTGATGGTGTTCTTGCAGCCCATGTTGAATTATAGAGGGGATTTTACAAAGCTGTGCAGTTGGTGGTGGCATAACCAAAGGTGGGCAGCAGTGAATGCGCATGAGGTCTAAACAGGAGTGATGTGGTTAAAGAGGCGTGCGGTGATCCAGAGACAGCTTGAGTTGTATCTGGACTTGCTGCCTCCTGGTAACCCTTTACAAATAAAATCTTGACGAAGAGGAGATAAAAGCAACTGGATGGGCTTCCAGCCTTCCTTTTGTGAGTGCTGCTAGCAGTGGAATAAGAGTGCTTTAACCACAGAAGGTCAGCAAGGCCTTCGGGCTCCAGACAGACATTATGATTTTATTTGTGGCCTGTATAACAAGATTAGCACCAAATGACTCGCAGAACAAGTCAGGTGGTCTTTAATCTTCTGTATCTGGGTTGGTATGAAGACATTTTCATTATCATGACAAATGCTGTGGCTGAAAACTTTGACAAAATCAGGTCTTCAGTGACACGTGTTTTCTGTAGGAACTCTCAACTTTAATAAAAACAAAACATTGAGTGTGTTTCTTTTCTTGGGGTGTGTTTTTTGTTGTGTTTTGTTTTATTTATTTTTTTTTTTGGTTGTTGTTTTGTCGTGGGGATTTTTGTTGGGTTTTGTTTGTTTGGGTTTTTTTACAAAAAGACGAAAATTTCCACAGGGAACCCATGAAGTTGTTAAAGTTTTTGGTGGGAGGGAGATCTCTGTGGTGATTTCAGCGGTGGTGCCGAACTTTCCTGACTGAGGGGGCAGTGGATATCACAGCTGAAGCTACAAGTTATATGAGATTTCATTCTGGACTGCAGGTTCCTTTCTGATTCCTGGGTTACTTTCACGTGTGTACTTACAGGCTGCAAGCTCCTAATGATTGCTCCAGCATGAAGACGTAATGTTCGTAGTATTAATAAGTAGGCGAATCTTCATAATAAATGAACTCTATGCTAAATAAAGTTTGTGCTTTAACAACCCAGATATTCCCCTGTCTATTAACTGCTCCTGTGATCATGGCTGACCTTTATGCCACAAGACCACAGGGCATAGCTGAGTTTGCCCCCATGCAGGAGTGAGCTCAGATCCAGACTAGAATATCTTTATTTTGTCTCCATTTCAAGCTTCCTGTAAGCAACACAATTGACAAAGTCAAAGGAATAAGTCAGAACCACCCTGAAAATATCAGTTTATATGTCATGTTGAAATTGTTCTGGAGTTTTCTTTATGTTGAAGTGAAGCTAATCTCGTTTTTTTTAAATGAGAAACATTAACCTACGTAAATACCAGGTGACTTGCTTATCAAATACTGGGATGGGATGGGGAAGGGAGTTGTATTTTAAAAGTGGAGATCCTGGATTGATAATGAAAATGCAATTGGAGTTAATAATTTCTGGCAAGGTAACTTGTGCTCCTTTATATCACTCCCCTTTTGCTTATTATCTGGGCATGGTAACTTTATGGTTCTGCATTGTAACAGCTCAAGAGGTTTGTAAAGGACTTTGATTTGCACAACTTTTGTAGGAGAGAACAAAGAAGCCCAGACTCCGACCCGTGAATTTTCAAGAGGCCCCTTAAACCCCTTTTGAAAGTGTGCTGAGGGTGAAGTCAGCTGTGCAGGAAGGGTGAGAACAGCGTGCTTGACTCTTCTTGCAGGAGCTGGGACCATTTAGAACTGTGGCACTGCTTCTGTGTACCAGATGTATAATAAAAGCATGTGAAGATAGTGAACGGAAGAACACAAGCAAGAGGGACGCCAGGACAGAGTAGCAGGGGGCTGTCACTGGGCACGTGGGTATCTTAGCAACCATTATGATTCTGACTGATATTTGTATCATTTTACTAATGTCTGAGGATTGAAGGAGTAATGATGATGTCTGTAGACATACAGGTGTTCTTTTAGTGGATAAACAGAGACATAAGCCATGTGGTGGGCAAGGAGTGCTCAGGCACTGGTGGCTGTAGTTCCAGTGATACACATGCGTAGGGACTGGGGGGAG
This sequence comes from Orthonyx spaldingii, assembly GCA_013397795.1. Lineage (NCBI taxonomy): Eukaryota > Metazoa > Chordata > Aves > Passeriformes > Orthonychidae > Orthonyx > Orthonyx spaldingii. The sequence continues at coordinate 1,227,867 of VZTJ01003241.1, forward strand.
GGACATAACTCCCTTCCTTTAGATACTGCCCAGCATTGCTCCATGCAGAAAGCCACAAATCATGTCTTTTTTTTGGTTACTCTGCTTTTTCTATAGGTACTGTCTCTGCTCTGCTTTTGAAGGTCTGTGTTGTAAATTTAAGGTCTGTGGTGCATAAGCAGACATTCTCTTCTTTACACCTTTTCATATCCGAGATGCAAAACAAAATGAGTGGGCCTGGTTGTGTCCACAAGCACTGCCACAAAGCTGGAATCACTCTAATAAAAGCAGTGGAGCTTGCTTCCAGGTTACTGAATATCCACCTGTTACCCAGAGGTTCTTACATTCTCAGTGAGCTCATTTTGAGAGATGAGAGATTGCAGGTGCCAGGCTGCCTTCCTGTCACTCTGTAATAGGATGTGAATGGGATGGTGCAAAGCAAATGCTGGTTCTTTGTGACACACCCCTGAGTGATGATGTGGTGAGCTGCGCCCACGCTCAGCCCAGTCCGCTCGTGTGCTGCTCTGCAAACCAGGGGCAGCTGCACTGATTCATCTATAAAATGTTCTTGTTTTCTATGAATCCGCTTGAAATTTCAGGCCTTTCCAAGTGAGGCTGTAACATCAAGTGGTGGCATGTGGAGCTGGGCCTTGGGAGAGCTGCAGGTTGTTGGCAGTTCCCCTGGTTATTAATGGCCACAGCAAGGGCTCGCAGATTCTGAGAACAGACCCTGCATTTGCTTTGGGGGAGACAGCTGACAATGGTGTTTGATACAGCAATATGTCTCTGCCTGGCTTTTGATTGACAGTAACACAAACTCGTTCTCCTCCCAGCCATGGCTTAAACCTGGTGACATTTACAGCAGAGTTAACTTCTCCGGTCTAAGTTTAGATGGTGATTTTGTGTTTGTCTGCACATGCGTGCTTAATAAGATACAAAAACAGGGGAGGCCTTCTCCAAATGAAAAAGTAACAGGAATTTCAAACCATGTCTGAATGTGAAAGAGGGAGGTGTTAAACCTTAATGGATTTTCATGGACTAGTTGCCATAGATTCTCATGTAAGATACCAGAGTGTTGAAGGGTTATTACCTATTTTGGCACTTCAGGTTTGCTCTCATTAAATGTGTGGTAAATTTTTGTAACTATGGGGCTGTCGGTATGACTGGGTGGTTTTGGACTTTCTGGGCAAGCTGAACTTAGAATTGGCTGGTAGCCTTAGCCCCACCTGTGCACAGCTAATGACATGTTTTGTGGGTGTATGTTCGTAAGCCATCTGGAAATAGCATGTGGTCTTAGCTGGCTGCTGAGATTTCATTTCTTGCCTTGCAGCCCTGTTACTCTTTCAGAAGAGTCTCCTGTTAATGAACCTTGTTGCAAGAGAAAAATTCTCCTGCCTCCCACAGCAGGCTAGACCAAGAGAACAGAGCTGGCAATGTGCTTCTCAGCCTCGCATTGAAGGATGAGGACTATCAGGGGAAGCCTGTTCCATTTAATCTTCAAGCAAATGGTGCTGAAGCACAGTGAGAGAGAGAGAGGGAGGAGCAGATCCTTGTCCAGTGATGGCTGAGCCAGAAATGTCCTGAGCTTTTGCATAACTTGACACTGTTAAATAAATGGTGCTTGAGTGAGAGCACCTTTTGGTCACTTTGCTTGGAAGGCTATTTCAGATGAATGACCCAAAGAGGAATGGTTTTATTTCCCATTATAGATCTTTGGTAAGCTTTCATTCCTTCAGGAACGTGACTTTCTTCTGATGCTGTCTTCTCCAAGGTCTGGTCTGGAAGCAGTTTTTTAACCCAAATAGAAATATCTGCCCCTTCACCTGGGCCCTGATGCTCCATATCCTCCACTAGATGTATGAAGGATTTGCACCAATGTTCCTCTGACATCATGATGAAAAATGTACTATAAGAGCTGATGGAATTCCTCAACCCTTTGTGAATATTATGAACAACTTACTGGCCTCATGTTTCTGGAGAGTTGACCTGTCAATTCAGACAGTGCTAACAGAGTTACTTGGGCAGAAAGGTCTGTTTTGAAGTGGTGTCCAGAGAAGCCATACGCATAAACCAGATGAATTGAGAACAATACTAGCATTTAGAAAAGTGGTTTCATCCATCTTTTATAAGACAGGAAAGCTCCTGGGTTTGGCTCCTTTTTTATCTAAAATGAAGGTGTAAATGTATAATCAGGGTAGAGGTACTGGATGGCATTAGCCCTCTCAGAACTGTTCTGTCAGCAGTCCACATGTCTTTGGATCCACCTTACTTCGCTTCTGTGTTCCTTGTCACATACGATGAACGATGATACAAAACAGACCAGGCTTTTGCAGCTGCACTGATGCTGTAATCAGCAATCCTGGTTGCCTGGATTTGGGATTTTCTGGGACATGGAGTATCAGGGTGAGAGAGAAGAGTTGGTCCATCAGCGCTCCTTTGAATGAAACATACTGAGTTCTGCTGACTGATGTATCTTATTTCAGTAGCTGTGTAGGGGATAGTACCGAAATCCCTAGGCATCCATGTGACATCTATAAAGATACAAGTGGTAGATTGGTACTGCCTTTCTTGGAGGAAAATAGAATAGGAAATACTTTTTCTTTCCACATTTCATCAAATGAAGAGATGTTTTGAGCCATGTCTAGCTGCCCAGTGCTCTCATTGAAATACTTTGCAGTTTTAAGTTAACCGTTCTTGTGTTGTTTCATGGACCTGTTTTAATGTTGATGAATGTATGGTGCACAGCAGGAATAAAAACAATCTGAAGATCTTTTAACAGACCCCTCTCCAACTGATTTATAGTGACCAAATTTCCTCAGTGTGCCTTTTTCTTCTCCTTAGGGAGTGACAGCTCATGTCCACTTGTTCGTAATATATTCAGCATCTGTCGACACCCTTCCAGCATGAAGCTGAGCAGAGCCATCTTGTCCAAGGCTGGTAACTGAGCTCTGAGACTGCCGTCAAAAATAAAAGCTGCTGAGCTTGAACCAGATCTGGATATCTGAGAACTGGAAACTGTGAAGGACAGAAGCGACTGAGTTGATAACTAGGAGCACTGCATGCTTTGCCATGTACCATGTTTAAGGATTTTGCAAACAATGCTGCTGCCTTAGCATATGAAAGAGCCCTCTCTCTTTAAAAGAAAAGAAAACAAAAAAAAGCGAAAGCACCCTGGGGTGCCTCTCCCACTCTGACTTCATCCACCAAACACACAAGATGCAGACACTCAGCAGTCCCTGCTGTCTGGTGCAGGTGTGACAGAGCCTCAGCACAGCACCCTTGCTGCCCTGTGCTGATGTCAGCAGAGCTGGGCTCTCTCAGCTGCCCTTGGCATCTTCTTCCACCTAAGAAAAAGACACTTGAGAAGTCTACACAGCCCTATGTTGAGGATATAGTTGTGATCCTTTGGAAAGAGGGGCAGCTGAACGCCTCATGTCATTGCCTGCTGTGGGAACATACGTGACTGGTAACATGGGGACAGCATCCCCTTTCACACTGCTGGTCAATGTAGGTGGTGAAATGTGGAAGGACCCTGTTCTCCCCAAATGGTGCAATCAAGAAATGTCATTTATATTGTACTTGGTACAGATGTGGTGAGTGTCCTTGTGTCCTTCGCCTGGATTTGTGTTTTTGGGAGAAAACAATGAAGCATTCTGGATTTGACCTTTGCAGAGATTAAAGCATTTGCTGCCAGGCCAGCCAGGTGGTCTTGGCGTAGTCTCTGCATGGTATCTTCCCTCTAAAGATCTCCAAGTTCAGGGTCCATCTTGCTGGTATCTAATAGAGCAAATGTGCTTGATGCAGATGTGTTCACAGTAGTTGTTATTGGAAGGAGAGAGCTTGTGCTTGGCAACCTGTTCTTAGACGGAAGAGAATCTGGAGAGTGGTCATATGACTTAAAAAACCTACTGATTTTTTCAGAAATGTCTTTTCACTTCTGACCACTGAGAGGGTGTTACTGTAGGGTCTTTAATAAAAGAAGGCTTCTACACTGCCAGTTTTAAAAATCCATGCAAGCATATTTTGAGCTTCTCCTAGGACCACTAATAAAAAATACTGGACATACTATTGTTAAGGGAGCAATTCTATTTGTGAGTTTTTTCTTTTCCTTTTTTTAAAAATTACTTTGAGTAACATTTTAGGTGGAATAATGCGCTTGTGGTGTAGCTTTTAAATATATCCCAGTGATATTGGGGAGCTCTTGAGTTTGGGGGTTTGGAGGTTTTAAGTCTGTACTGTTTTTTTAAAATTTTTTTTTTTCTTTAGAGCTCAACTGGATGCATTCAGAAGTAATATGAATAATTTTTTCCCACTGAAGGTGCTTATCTGAAATAAAAGCAAGGGAGTGCATATGGAGCCTGCCCATTTCTTCAAAGACCTTGTTATTTATAGGCTTTTTGCCAAAGCTGATGCCACAAAAAATTGACTGAGCCCCTGGGCTTTGTGTACACTTGAATGTCATCTTTATCTTTTTCCTTAATGAGTCTGTATGAGGCTGGAATCAGCACAGATTAGCTGCACAATACTTACTGTGCCTTTTGGTTTAGAATTCTGATTTGCACAAGTCCCACTGCTGTGTTCTGGGAAGCCAAGAATCAACCCATCCCACTTAGATACTGTAGCCCAGTTCTGTGGGAAGTAGCAGTGAGCCTTGCAGTAATGTAAAGGACTGTGAACATTTTTTTAAGCATTACTTGATGACAATATACAGTAGTTAGAGACAGTGTTAGCAGAACCTGATAGTGAAGGCTTCCCAGAGTGGGAGTGGCATTAAGGCAGGGAAATGGCAAAGCCCATTTTAGATAAGTGATTTTATCACAGCATGGAAATTGAGGGCGAAGTGTTTGGTACTTTCTTCAGAAAGAATTGAGTATTGTCAGTAGGGTGGGAATGGGCTGGGGAGAAACCAACATAGGTTATATGTTTGGAGACAAAGGGATTGACCTCCATTGAGGCTATCATCTTCTGCCTTTGGGGAAGAATAGCTTTGGAAGGGTCTTACAAGGTCTGTACTCTGTGTAGAGTGGGATCACTCTGGCTTAAATCACACTTGAGATGCATATCTTAAAGTCTTTCATTGGCAAAAGACCTTTATGCAATCTATCCTAATGATTTAAATTCTTCACTGTTAACATATTTTTTGGGGATGTGAACAGAAAATCGTATTTTTAGTTGTTTGTGTTTTAGAATATGGCTCTAAGCATGCAAATTCTCACATAGTTTAACTATAGCGACACCTGTGAAAATCAAACTCTGTGTGTCTTGAGCTGAGCACTGAAAACTGGTCAGTCATCTCATCTCTCCATTTCTCTCTTTCCCATTTGTCAGCTGGAAATGCTGGGGATAAATTTGGTGACTCTGTGACATGCTGACCAAACACTCCTCCTTACAGCTGGATGGATATGACATTAGAGATGGCTTTTCCAGGTCATTCAGGAAGTCTCTAACAAAATACAGTATTGAACATTCTTTTCCCAACACTTAGTTCTGTAACAGAGGCAATGTCCGGTCTTTGTGGAATCTATTGAACCTTGTTAGCATGTAAGAAGCAAACAAGAACTGCTCTGTGTGTGCCAAGTTTGACATTGCCCTTTCCCATCTTCCGGTGATCCAAGGGTCTTGGTGATTGCTCAGCTATGGGAATAATTTCCTCAATTTGAAATGAAGCGTTAATATGTTTGGAGTTTCTTCCTCTCCACCCCCATCTTCCTTTGTCCAGTTGTTTGAAAGAAAGACTTAATTGTGTCAGGCTTGCATGAGGAAAGCCAGGCTGTTCCCAAAACCAGCCTGGAGTCAGGCATGGAGGGCAGGAGGACATGCCCTGCTCCTGGAGAGGGCTGGAGGGGGAGCAGATTCCCACTGCCACTCATGCTTTTCTCCCCAAATCTGAATGCAATAACCAAAGTATTCCATGAACACAAGTCTACTTCATTGAACAAGTCACATTGCATCTGGGCACAGAAGAAATGAGGCTTAAAAAGCTTATGAAACTTCCTTTGTTTGTACCTTATTAAGTTACGTGGCTTTGTGCTTTCCATCTGACTTGGACACTATTTCCTTCTCCTCCTCTTCTGTGTAGAATGTCTTCCATGGAATAACAGGCGGCAGCCTGAGACCAAAGACCTGTTTGTTCTGTTGCTAGTTGACCCATTGGCACATGCCAATTTATTGCAATTCAAAATTAGTCACAGTAGTTACTGGCTCAGTGCCCAGTTGGTGCTTGGAGATTATGCACTGGAGTTGGCAGACACAGCGAAAGTCAGAGGTGTTGTCGATAAGGGGTGGAGAGGTCAGGAGATGGAGTGATTTAGGGGCAGTGGGCCCATGTCAGTAAGATATAAGTGCGGCCCCTCTCTGATACAGTGGGGTGTAAGAGGTGTACTTTCAGGGCTGAAGTTCCCTGGCTGTGGGCTTAATGACTTCTCCATTAGGGCTGGGCCACTCTAAATTCAGATGTTTCAGAGGCAGATTTAGCTTTGTTAGGGATACACAAGACAAATGCATTTATTTTATTGCCTTCCTGCTCATTACTTGCATTCCCTAAACTGATCTTTGGCCTGGGTGACCTATATGCCATGAAAAGTAGAATTTTATTAGGTTATTGGTTCACATACATGGGGTTTGTTGATAATATTTGGGGTTTCAGGGCTTTTGTTGTGTTGTGGCATTGATATCAGAAGGGAGTGGGGGAAGGTGCTGACTGAGAGCTGTGGCTTCATTAAGCAACAGGCATATATTTCTTTATTAGAAAGCATAAATGTGAATCTGTTACAGTTGCTTTTTTGAGCAAAGCAGAACTGCATTTTAGTTGGTCTAATACTGCTTCTTGATGCTGACAGTTGCAGCGCTGCCAGCGTTTGTCCTTAATAAGGATTGCTGCTCTATATCAGTGTTTGATGGTCACAGGGCTGATGTTCAGGTCTCCATTCCTGTCCTGCCCTGTGCTTGAAGCAGAACTGGAGACCCAGTGCTAATCAGTGTGGGGGCTTGCCCTTCAGGAATGTTTCTACCTGTACAAACCTAGGAAAAAAAGGGTAAACTTCAGCCAGATAAGATGCTTCCTTTTGAGTCCTACAAAGCTGTGGTATTTAGGTAATGATCAGTCATTGTGTGAATCTAATGGTCTTTGAGGAGAACATGCAACTTGGATATCCCAAGGCACATTTTCAATTTTGCTAGGAACAGCTGCTGTTTTTAAAGGTACTTCATGCCTCTACTTCTCTGACCATTGCTAGGAAGTGACATGTCTCTGGTATGAGGATTTTCATATTTCCCTGTCACCTCTCCTGCGTAACCTCACTTCTCTAAGTATAGCAGTTCCAAGCTTACTGCAGATTGTTCTGCCCACAACAGCAGACTACAAACACATCAGTGATGTGAGAGGAGTGTGATGATTTACTGATTTGTTAACAGCATTTTGCCTTCTAGGTTCTTAAAGTGCTTTTAAAATTTCAGTCAAACTCCACGTCTCCTTGTTTTGCTTGTTGCTTTTCATCAAATGCGGGAAAAACTGAGGCTCCATGGGTGGAATTTGGCTCTCTTTGGAGATGCTACAGTAGCTGGTCTGTGCCTGTTGGTCTTAGTGTATGAGAAATGCAGAGCATTTGCAGGTCTGTCTATAATTATTAGAAGAGATCTGGTTTCTGAGAAACACTGGAAAAGATGTCTGCTGCCTCAGGCCAAAAACACTGGCTGGGATGACAGCCCCATCCTGTCATAGTGAACTGTAGTAAATCAAGACTGAAACCCACAGCAGCACTAGAGCCTCCTCTGAAATCCATTTCACAAGGTGTTTTGTGGGTTTCATACAAAGTATTCCCTCCTTCAACCTAGCTTGCACCATCTTGAAATGGTCCCTAACCTTATGCAGGCCCAGGGCTCTTGAGGTCAAGGGCAGACCAAGGAGCCTAGCCGTGGTTGCTGCTTAATCTTTTAAATGCCAGATCCATGCCTGCTGCTGGTGTGGTTTGCCGCCAGACAGCAGCTGACACATCACACCATCTCTGGTGTGCCCCGAGATTTGGGAGCTGCGGTGGAGTCCTGTCTCCTACCCTGGTAAATCTGCTCCATTAATAGCTATCAAAGAGCCTGAAGTTTCCATCCGAACTTTATCTGGCTTTGCAGTGAGCTGGAGGATTAAAAACTGTCGCAGGGGAAGGGAGGGAGCAGCCGTGGCTCACCCGGAATAGCCTGACCTATGACGGCACGAACCAGCCTGGGGAGGGGAGTTGTCCTGTGAGCTCACGGGTTATTAGCAGTGAGCACAGACATGTCTGCAGTCAGCAGCACACCCAGGGCCATCTGCTCCATCCCTGCCTGGTTCAGGGAGTCCAGAGGGATTTGTTAGTACAACTTGCTAGCACAGCTCTTTGGTGGGGGAGCTGGGAGTAGGCCTGAGGGCCAGCATTGTGGCGCCATCCTTCTGTACTGCTCGGATGACTCGGGGTTTGACCTCTGGGCTGTTCATGTGGGGCAGATCTGGTTATGAGGGAGAGCATTATGAAAAGATAACCCCTGTCCTTCTGCAGCCCAGGGCTGTTGTCTCTCTGCTATGTCATAGCAGGTAAAAAAAGAGGTCATTGTATGGCTGGGACTTCCCTATAGGGCCAGCAGACATGGGGCAAAAGCCTTCTCCCAGATGGGTAATAGCGTAGGAAGCAAGACCAGGTTTTTTTATGTAGCTAGGGATACACTTCTCACAGCCTCTCTCTTGTAACTGGTTTTGTTTTCCTTGCTTTGTTCCTCTGCTGACATCCCCAAGTCAATTGTTTCACCCACCCCTTGTCACCACTGTGGAATCACGCAGTTTCTTCTTGCTTCCTCCCTCCTCATTCAGAGCTGCTCCTCACCTGAGCTTCCCTGTTAAGAGTGGGAGCCTTTTCCTTAGAGATAGGCTGGGAGTTAGAGCCCTTTCCAGTGCCCAGTGTTGTGCAGGAATTATGCAGTGCAACTCAGCATACCAGAACAAGATCTTCCCAGCTGACCAGATATCCCAGACTATGTGTGCATGTTCCCCAAGGGGCAGTGGAACTGGAAATTAACTCCTTGGATATGCTGGAAGCAGGCATGTGGCTCTGTAATGAATAGTCTGTGAGTGCTGCACAGAGTTTTACACCAGGAAGCACCAAGGCTGTCCTAAACCTTTGACCCTGGTAACATTCTCCAGATTCCTCCCAGTTAAATGCTGTCCTTCTTTCCCCTCCAGGCCTCAAAGCATTACATCTCCTGACTGACCAGACAGATGCATTGCCCTGTAAAAATCTCCTTTATATCCACAGAAATTCTATTGATCTGCACATTGAGAACAGCATTCTGCTTTGGAATTTACAACTTGCATACTTTATTGTTATCAGTGATGGGTGCTGTTAGTGTGCCTGCTCTTTGGACACCTGGAAAGTCACCCAGCAGGTGGGAAATTCCTTCTCCATAAACCTGGCAGCCTAGGGGAGTGCAGCTGAACAATGTCTGGAGGAGGTTCCCCATAGCACCTCATGAGAAAGATGAGGCCATACTGAATCCTTCTGTCCTGCTGGCATGGCAGAGGAATGTGTAGGCTCAGCAGCAGTGTTGCTATGGGATGTGCTCCCCTTTTGCTAGAGTGGATGGGCACAGGAGACACCGGTGTGTGGTGTACAGCACTCTGACAGTACAACCAACATTGCTTCTTCTCTCTCCAACAAGCTCTTATGTGCCAAGGGTTTGCGAGGAAGAAGGGAGTATTCACACTGTCTATGTCCTGCTGTGTGGACAGACTGACCAAGCACATCAGGCATTTGTAGCTGCAGTGTTTGTTGCTGGCACTTGAGCTGTAGAAAGTTGTGCTTATAGTTCTGGAGGTTCTTGATTCAGCTCTTGGTAACAAAGAGGGCACTCTTTGTGTCATTTTCCCTCCTTTTGCTGACATTGGCAAACCTCAGCAACTTCTGGAGGTCAAGAGAAGCTGTTGAACAGAGGGAGAATGAAAAACAGTGATTCCCTCTTAGACATTTAATCCCAACCAAAATAAGGGGATTTAGGAGCTGGGTGCTGAATGACTGCACTGATTTATCACATCTACCCCTACAGTCAGTTACTGTGTTCAGGGGTGAGATGGGAATATCCGTTCATGTATGGGGGAGACAGGAACTGAGATTAGCCAAATAGGCATAACAGGTGTCCTCCACCTCAACAGTATGAAAAAAATGAGTGGGCCAGTAGGTGCGTAGCCAGTTGGATTACATGACTGTTGTAGGTCCCTTCAAATTGAAAATATTCTATTCTGCATCATATTGCACAATCCTTTTCAATTCCATGTTGGGTACCAATCATGAAAGCCTGATCCCTGCCTTGCAGGGGAAAAATTGTCTTTATGTTCTCTGAGAACCACAGGTAGCAAAGGCAGTTGGAGGAAACTGGTTTAGGTGACTGTCATGGCTCTCTGGCAGTCCCTCAGAGTCTGGGAATGCTTACTAATGGTCTGCCTGTAGACCTGGTGTCAGTATTTTTTCATCTTAATCCCCTTCTCCCCAGAAGGGGCTGAACATGATAGCTGGGGTCTGTGGGTAAAGGGCTGCTCTACTGGGCTCGGCAGAGCAAGGGAGACTCCAGCTTTCCAGTGCTTTCTGCCTCTTGGGCAGTCATGCCCTTTCCAGACAGGACTGCCTCGCTTGCTGAGGTGCTCCCTCAGGTGCCTTTTTTTTTTTTTTTTTTTTTGACATGGTTAGGTTTTGTTTTTGATTATGAAAGATGACGTAATCAACCTTAACCAGTTACAGTGTATATCCCAGTCTCCCTGCAGCTGCAGTTGGTTGGGACATGACAAAAAATAGCTCCTGCCCTCCTTCACAGGTTTGCCCAGACTTCTTGTGATGAACGTACCTGCCAGCCCAGAACAGGAAATACTTTTTTGTTCCAAGCCTGGGAGCAATCCACTTAGCTGCATGGAGAGGGAACGAAGAGAGAAAAGTGATAAGTGAAGTAGTCCGATAAGGATTTTTTTACAGGCTGTGGGAAGCTGTGCTGTGCAGGGAGGTGGCTGCTGACACTCTCAGAAGTGACACTTGCACTGAGTGTCACACAGATTAATGGTGTAAGGTCCCCAGTCGCTCTCAGCAGCCAGCTCTTGCCAAGCATGTGCATAGTGAGAAAAGGTGGAAAGAAGGTGGGACTTTCACTGCTCCAGCCACCTTCTCTCCCTGAGATCTCTGCACAGCTTCCTGTGTTTGAGGACTGTCCGGCTGTTCTGGGAGTAGAACCCCACCCTGTCTGGACTAGAGACTAGTGTTAAGTCAGGATAAGTGTAACTGCACAACACAAGACGTATTGAGGATGTGATTTGTGTCTCGCTGGTTCAGGAGATAAACAACTGGATTGCTATGGCCTTGTCTGCAAAAAGCATTAGACCAGTGAAAGACAAGCCTCAGTCATGCTCTTCAGTACAGCAGAATGTAAGAGGTCTGAGTTCTTCCTGACTCATCTGTAAATCTGTTTGCAAACTATGACTGTGTGGAAAAATATTCCGAAAATTCTGAGTACAAGAATAAGGGTGACTTTTTAACTTTCCTTCTCTCAGCCTCAGGACCAAAATGTGCAACTGTTTCTTTGTCTCTGCTTTGCTGTATCTGTGTTTGAAGTCTCCTTTCTTCTCTCTCTTTGCAGGTCCTTCAGAAGCTTGGTAAAGCAGATGAAACAAAAGATGAGCAGTTTGAACAGTGTGTGCAGAACTTCAACAAACAGCTGGTAAGATAATTGGCAATATGTACTTGCACCCTGGGTTTCAGTATTAGCTTCCAGTCATCTGCTGCAGTATGTAATTAAAAGCCATTAAATTAAACAATGACATGGGCCTATTGAAGTGACCTATAACTCAAGTTTTCACTTACAAGAAATGACACTGTGACTTCCAGGGTCCCCTTCATGGAATGAGTGAGAGAATCATAGAATATGCTGAGTTGGAAGGGGTCCATCAGTATCATCGAGTCCAAGTCCTGACCCATTGCAGGACACCCCACGAGTCACACCATGTGCCCCAGAGCATTGTCCAATTGCTTCCTGAACTCTGTCAGGCTTGGTGCTGTGACCACTTCTCTGGGGAGCTTGTTGTAGTGCTCAACCACCCTCAGGGTGCAAAACCTTTTCTTGATATCCAAACTAAATCTCCCCTGCCTTGGCTTCATCCTGTTTCCTCAGTCCTGTCACTGGTCACAAGAGTGAAGAGACTGGTAAAAATAATACTTGTTCTAGACCCAATTTTAGAAAAAGAAATAGCTCAATCAGAACACTTTCTTCAGTTAGCAGTTGCTTTGTAATGTAATTTTTGCTGCTCTGCTGGAAGCAGTGATATAAGAGCAATATTGTGTCCCTGAAAGATGGATAGGATGGGAAACAGATTAGAAATAAAAAAATAAAATGGAATAAGGCAGTTTCAGCTTCCTAAGCATAGTGAAGGGCAGAAGAGACAAAGAAAGCAAATGGTGAAAAGGGAACATCCTTCCATGTTTAAGACCTAAATCTGATTTCCTCCCCATACTTGCACAATCACTGTGTCAGGCCTGAGTCATTATTCTTCTGGGTGACTGCCTCATCCCCAATACTTTAGTGCACAGAAATATTTTAACAGTGTAGCAATTTTTCCCCGCCCTCCTACTTGAACAGCAGTAGGTTTTTAACTGGATGTGTTACTGAGGGCTGGATTCGGTGGCCCAAAGGAGCCAATAGACGAAACACCGCAGCTACAGGTGTATTTTATTTTTTATTTTTTATCTAGGGCCTTCAGCCTTCCTGAAGGGAAAACACCAGTTACCCTGTGGGTTTTGCACGCTGGTGCTTGTTGTTAGTGGAAGCATTGCTTCTGTTTCGTGGCAGGAAATGTGTGCCACAGCATAGCTCAGGTGGTGCTGAAGAAATCTGTTACCCCTTTGGTGGCCTGACACATTCAGGGCCTTTTTCTAGAGCTGTTAGTGGCAGCTGCATGGTGAGACTGTTGAGACTCAGCAGATGTGGTTATGTGTCGCAAAACCAGCTGAGCAGGGATTTGCCACAGCTGAATGTAATGAAAATCCTTCAGTCTGGCTTTGACTTATGTCTAACCGGAGCTGATTGCAGATTCCTGGACACTAATGCTCGTTCTCTTGGCAGCAGTAGTAGCTGTTGCTCCAGAAGTTCATGCAGCATGTCTGTAGCATGTCCAGCAATGATATTCTCTTGTACACAGCAGAATACATTTTAGCTGCTTTCTGACAACATGACATTACCACATGTGACTTTTTTGGTATAATTTTTAAGCAATTAAGAAATAACTTTTTTAAAGGGGAAATACCAAAAAAACCTCATATCCAGATTTCTAGATATGACTGTCTGGGATGGCTCTTTCAATTTCCAAAGCCATGAGTTCCAGTGGTGCAGTGAGGAGCCTGTTAAAGAAGCATTGCCTCTTGTATCCCTTACATCAGAATTTCTTTTCCTGTCTTGCAGAGCAGACCATGAACTAAATTTCCCAAATAATTAATCAAAGAAGCTGGAGGCTGCTCTGCATTTGCTGCTTGGGGTCTGCTGGTTTTGCTTAGGTCCTCAGTTTCCCTGTTGCTAAAATAAAGGCAGACAATGCCTGTTGTACAGGGAAAACCAGGAGTGTGAGTTAGCTGGATTCTTAGGATATTCAGAGCTGAGGAGTTATCATGCCAGGTAGAGTAGGGGAATAAAAAAATCAGCTATATATGCATATATACACATATGTTTTTATTTTTATATTTATGAGATGTGTGTGTAAGTGTAGTTATCTTTGAGATTTCTATGCCCTTTCATTACAAAGTCTGCTCCAGTGGGAAATGGAAGTCTGGAGGAAAGTTGATCTGCTGCAGGCTGGTGACAGAACAGCTCTGCTCTCTTGTGGAACTGGCTGGGGTGTGAGCAGGCAGTGGCACTTAAGAATGTTGAAAGTTTCTGTTTTGTATAGTATTTAACAGTGTCTAACTGCGTTGTGAGAAGTATTTTGAAGAGAGCATTGAAATAGGCTCCCCAGAGAAGCTGTCCCTGGAAGTATTCAGAAAACACATAGACATGGCACTGGTTTAGTGGGCATGGAGGTATTCAGTCAAAGTCTGGACTTGGTGATCTTGGAGGTCTTTTCCAGCCTTAATGATTCTATGATATATGCAGAATATGGCAGTACTTGACAACTCACTGTAGGCTGCTTGAAGAAAGCACGTGCTGCATGCACAGAGAGAAAGCAGTGGTCTTAAAGTTACCCCACAGTTTTATGAGAAAGCATTAATGTGCTTAATAAAACCAAGCCTTTGTAGTGAGGGAATCGCTTTACTGGTGGACAAGAAAAAACCAACAGAAATGCCAGAGAGGGAACTGGACAGGAACTACAGGTGCCCAGGGGAGCTGGGAAAACAGGATTCAGGGCAAAACTCTGAACATGGGTCTCTCCTTGAAAATCTTTCTGCTTGCAGATCTTACAGGCTGTAAAGTCTGTTCACTCTCTCTGGCAGGCTCAGTAATTTTAAGAGACTTAGGTCACCCCATAATGGTAGAGATCAGCTGTAACTCTGAGTTTAAACATCAGCAAGAGGTGACTGAGACCACTCCAGCTGCAGGATGCAGCACCACATATTGGTGAGGATGCCTGGAGAACACAGAAGGCTGGTTCTGCATTGCTGCAACTGCATGCTCCAGTTTTCAGCACTGACTTGTAGGTTTTTCGGGTGATCTATCTAAAAATATTGATTAGACATTTAATTGTGGTGCTGGTTTTCTGCTCAGAGGATACTTTTGTCCCCGTGGCTGTAGAACTGGATATTGAGACTTGATGAGTTCTGAGTTTGGCTTGTGTCATTTGCTGCTATAGCAGGACTTGGGCAAGCATGGACAAAATTTTAGAGGTGGCTTCTGATTTTAGATGCTACAATTTTGAATGTTACTGCTCCAGACATTGTAGTTCCCAACTGTGTAGTGGGCAAGTTCTGCAGAGGACCTTCCCTGCTGATAGTTTTTGCTGACCTCAAAGTTGTGAGTTCAAACTTAGTCATTTAAAAATGATACAGCTGCAGGATGATAATGTATCCATTGGTGGGACTTCGCATATCTTTTGCAAAACAAGAATGCTGAAAAGCAGCCACTGCACCTCACAGCCTGCTGTCATTCCTCCTCCTTCCCAGTTTGTGCCCCATCGAGGGGGCACCCCAACTTAATTCATTTTGACAGCTGAAGCCAACTCCAGAGACTGGGAGCTCACAGGACATCTCCAACAGCTGCCTCAGAGCTACTGACTTCAAAAGCAGATGTTTCCCATCAGCCCTCGCCACCACTCAGGCACCTCTTGTCTCAACTGAGCTCATGCTGTGATCCTTTGTGCTCCCAGTGCAGCTGTGGTCTCTAAGCAGAGGCTAAGTCTGTCCAGCTGTTGAAGTGGCAGTGATAGCATAGCTTTGTGAGAAGTCCATCTGCTTCCAACAGCATGGCCCAATTTGTTTTCAATGCCTCGAAAGTTCTGGCTGAGTTCACATTTGTTCTTTTCCTACTGCCATCAGCAAAGGAAACAAGGGATTGGAAAGAGCTGGCGAGTTTTACAAACAAAGTGTCCTAGAGTGGGGAAGCATTGGGAACTGGCCCAAAGAGAGCACAAGAGAGGAGTTACCACTACATTTGCTGCAAAAGTCTTAGAAGTTCCTAGAACACAGAGCAAAAAAAAATGCAAAAAATGCGATAACTTGAAGTTTCATGTGATCATAGGAGTGGTGTGTAGCCCATCTGCAAGACCAGTTTTCTTTAATTAGAAATGCTTGAGTGCCTCTTACACTCTCTTTAGCTGAGAGAGTAACTGATGATCTCCTTACGTTCACAGTCCGAAGGCACGAGGCTGCAGAAGGACCTCCGAACTTACCTGGCTTCTGTAAAAGGTAAGGTCTTGCGTGAACAGAGGTTTGTTCCCCTCTAATGCTTACCTACAGTGAGGTTTCTGCACCCTTCCCCTTCCTGGTGTTTCCCCAGGCCTGAGTTGCAGGAAAGGTCAGCTTGTCTGGGGGTACGGGAGAATCTTTCAGAATCCTTCAGGACCAGCTGGGATTGAATGGGGTTGTGCTTTGATGCCAAACACGTGGTGCTGCCTTAGCAGATGGACCTTCACATGTTCTGCTAGGGGAGGACGAACACAAAGGGTTTGTAGCTGCATCCTTGGTTGCTTTCTCCCTCTGGTTACCTTCCATCTCTGTGTCATCAGGGGTCAGACATTTAGTAAGGAAGAGCTCAGCATCTGTTGTAATGCTCCTGTGCCTCCCTTCCTCAGGGTAAGGGTTAAATTGTGAGGAACACATTATTTTCTTCTTTGTCTGAACAGTTCCCTCTTCTTTCGTAGCTATGCACGAGGCCTCCAAGAAGCTGACAGAGTGTTTGCAGGAAGTCTATGAGCCAGATTGGCCTGGGAGAGATGACACAAATAAAATAGCAGAGGTAAGACTTTGTCCAGGATGTGGGGATGTCCAGACTTGCTCTGTCAGCAGAGATGAGCTTTGGAAGCTATGTCTGTGCACCACATTTCTTCAGGCATATGACTTTGCAGAAGAACTGGTGACAAACTCAGCGTTGTGAAGAAAGGAAGGCTGAAAGGATGTGCCTGTGTTTTTGCAGGACACTGTTACCAGATGCTTGTACGTTACACAGAGCCATATACTGATGCCCAGGAGCAATTTGTTTCCCCCAAAGTGGCTAAATGGGGACAGAGGGTATGGTCAACTGGGTGTACTGCATATGTTCTGTGTAAGAAAAGGGGAAGATAAAGCCATGGCTAAAGCAGTCAGAGCAGCCAATTGTGTAGCTGCAACAACCCCTCATGGAGTACCACCAGCTGCCTTGTTTCAGTTGCTCCCTTGTTTGGCTGAGCTGTGTGTCACCCCAAGCTCCTGTTGTTTTCATCCCTTGGCAAGGTGCTGCCTGCCCAACTTGCCCGCCCAGGTGTTTTCTGTGGAGCTTAGGGCACAGCCTGTCATTTGGCAGTGTGGATCCCCCTTGGCATGTGCCTGTGGTGGGTCCAGCTGGAGGCAGCACCCTCTGCTCCCTTGCTCAGCTGTTCTGCTGAGCAGCAGCTGTGGCAGTTCAGCTCTGTGGATTCATTTGCCATGAGGCTGCAGGACTGGGCTTATCTGCAGCTGTCTACGGCATTGGAGAAGTGGTGAAGGAGTAGACAGGAGAGCAGGAGGAGGATTCTTTTCTTCCCCTTTTTTCCCCTGCAGAAAATCTCACCTGAAATAACATCTGTATCTTGCCCAGGAAATAATGACTTCAAAGCAGACAATTCAAACAAAACCTGAATGTTTCCAGGTCAATTTTTTCATTAACATGGAAACTTTGCATTAGGAAGTGCTGTTGCAGTAAATAATGGAGTTGTATTTCAGCTGGTTTGGGTTCACAGTCTCTGTTGGCCTTGTTTCTTCCTGAGCCACTGTGGTGCCTCCTGAGAGAATGACCGCTCAGAAGGTCTGAGCTAGAGATGTCAAAGGGAGCATGAATCCTGAGAACTAACTGTAGTTGCCCTTTGGGTCTACAAGAATATTTCCAGCTCTCCACCTCCCCCTTTAATGCCTTGTTTATATTTTGCTTGAGAAAAGATAGGTGAGAGAGAAGAGTTATTCCTGCCAAATAAAAAGCATAAAGTGGGAATTTTTCCTGAATGTGTTAGCAAAAACCCTTTGTTCAAGTTGAAAAACGGGAGAGAGGGGTAATTTTCACCTAATCTAAGGTGTCGATAGGAAATTACTGTGCCTGAGCTAAGGTCAGGGATAAAGTGAGCACAGCTCAGGGTGCAAGCCTTGGCTATGGCTTCCATTGGGCTGTGGAGGCAGGTGGTGTGAGGGCTGAAGACTGCTAGGGTAGCTTTCTGTTGTTGTTCATGATTCTCCAGAAAGCTGTATTGTAATGAAAAGCAGAAAATGGTGCCTTGTGGGGTCAGGTGTCCCTTTTTTGTGGCTGCTGGGAGAAGGAGGTAAAATCAGCCTGACATTCATCCTCCATGGTACAGACTTGAGTTTAATGTCACAGGGGAAAGAAAGGCCTTCAAAGACATTTTGGTCACTTGAATGAGCAGCATCAGGCTTTCTCATTTCTGCCAAGACCTCTGTTTTCAACTGACTTCTCTGATCATTAGTTTTCCAAAGAAATTACTGTTTCTTAAGAGCTCTGAGGGCCTGAGATTGTTGACTGTTGCACTCACTGAGAAAAACAGAAACGTGGAGCCCTGTGTTCTTAACAGTTAACTCACTACTTTTGTTTTTCAGAACAATGATCTCCTATGGACGGATTTCCATCAGAAGCTGGTGGATCAAGCTCTTCTGACAATGGATACATACCTTGGCCAATTTCCAGATATTAAAGTAAGATTTTCTTTAAACCATTTCATCTAGAGAGTCACAGCAGATAAAAACTGTGAAGATCAATTTCTTACATCCCCATCTTCTTTAGGAGAACATGTGTGCTGTGCTGCTCCAAGGCCTTCTTTGAAAGCAGCCAACATCTCTGCAGCTCTGGGTTAATTGAAAGTGTTTTGTTCTATTTTGGGGCTTAAAATGAGAGTGAAAAATCCAGGGGAAAGATGCTGAAGACAAAATATAAGCATGAAACAGGAGGTTCCATGAAATTCCCTATCACATCAGAGTGCAGGGGGGCAGTGCCAGCAATAGCTCAGACGGTCTCAGTTTCTGGTTTTGGTCCTTTTGTCTTTTAACTTTCTTGTAAGCAAAAAACGTTGAGGAAGCAGTTAGTGGCAAATGTACTTTACAAGTAGAGGCTAATGTGGAAGTCAGATTTCTGAGAGTCCTTGAAGTCCTGCTGTGTGTGTAACCAGGTTTTTTCAGGGAAGGGGGGATGCTGGATAGGTGTCTTTTTGGAAGAGATTGTATCCAAGGACCTGGGTTTGAATGAAGTCCTGTGACCTTCCCTTCCCCCACAGTTATCTCCTCTCCATTCATTCGGAGGTTATGCAGGAAATGTCTTCACCATATGGAAGCACTAGTAATGATATCACCATATGGGAAGTATCAGCTTGGCTACTTTCCAGTGACAACAACCCTTTCCCTACCACGTCTCTTAAAACGTTTGTCAGTATTTATTGCTTCAGGAGGATTGTGCTATATCAAATGGGGGCAGGTCACAGGCTTGTAAAATGAGCCCTGGACAGCAGTGTCCCTGTCTCCTGGGACTCCATGTTTTTGCTTCATTTTTCCAGCCTCTTCTGCCCCTGGAAGTCTGAAGTGGGGAAGGGCCGTGGCTTTCCACCCACTGAAGGCTGTAGGGCTGATCTCTCAGGGGTGTGATGCCACGAGCCTCAGTCTGAAGTGCAGCCTCTCCACTGCTTCCTGAGCAGGAGGGCTTACTTTGGGCTTGCAGTAGACTCAGACTTTGGCACTGCTTTGGTCCAAATCACATTTTACCAGCTTCTTTGGCTGTGCACTGGGTCACCTCAGAGTGTCACTTTTTTCCATTATATTCAGGATTTTTAAATTCTGTTGGAATCCTGCTGAGGTTTTACAGTGGGATTTTAAAAGGAGTGCAAGAATGGGAGCCCTCAAATTACACCAAAACTCAAGGTGTTAGGTACTGAGCACCTTAAAATGCAGTAAGATTTATCATGCTGAGAAAGAATAATGGGCTCCTGTTGGCATTAATATCACAAAGCCTTTGTGCATGAATTAAAGGGTATGCAGTGAAAAGCATCACACATACCTGAAAATCCTGGCCTTTTCTCTCCGAATTCAACAATCATGTTTGTGTATATTAGAAGGAAAGGTTACGACTTTTGTAGTGAAGTTGTAGTTATGTCTGCAAACTAAGATTCTTGCTACACCATTTTCTGCCACTGATGGTTTCACTCTGTTGACATCACCACAGCTGACCTCAACAGCCTGAATTTCACCCATAGGTCTGAAAAGTATGGGAACAAGTAGGTATGCAGAGATGAATAAATATTGATATATTGCTAGAGGCAGCTGACTTCTGAATGGGTCACTAAGGTATTTATTACTACTAACATTCTTTCTCAGTTGTCGGATGATGCCCTAGAAAAGGGGAGTTTTATGTTATTGCATAAAAGCAATTTCATGTGCAATTCAAATAATGTTTTAGAGAGCACTGCTCACCTCTGTAGCAATGTGCAGGCCACTGAGGATCCCCCGGTGGCCTGGCCACTCACAGCTCTGCTTTCCACCTGTCCCTCCCCTGTTCACCCAGGACTGGCCAGATGTCACGGGCCCATCATCTGCCTAGTGGCTTGTCTCTCGCCTTGCCTTCCACCGAGAGAGGGCATAAAAGACCTGGGCAGGAGGTGGGCTGGACCAGTCTTGCCAGGTTATCCACAACACCGATTGTTCTATGCGTGACACTTTTCCCTCCGTGAGGGAGAATAAAGGAACGCTGATATAAACGCAACTGGTCCGTCTGTTTCTACCAGCGAGCAGCTGCCGCCGTTCAGCCCAGGATCAGAGCTCCCGGGATAAGGAGCTACTGAGGGCTGGATGCGGTGGCCCGAAGGAGCCAATAGACGAAACACAAAAGATACACACCTCTGCTTTCCTTCCTAAAACAAGTGGCTTTATGTTGGTTCTTACAATAAGATATGGATGTGTTTCGCAAGGGTTGACTGTTCCTTTAAAAGGGACTTCCAGTGATATGAACTTAAAAAGGTCAGTATGTTTTTATGGGTAATTCAGCTGGATGCATCATCCTCGTTACCCCAGAGCAATGACAGGTGCTCAAATCAAGTATATTTTTGTCAAGTGGTAGAAACTCCTAGAAATGCAGCTGTTGAGCATTGCTATGTCTGTACAGAAGTATAGTTTGGCCTCAAATAAGGAATTAGAATTCTTGAGATTGGCAGGCAAAAAAAGCCCCAGTCTTACATAATTTACAGAATATTTGAGTTGTTTTTTTGTTGTTGTGGTAATAGTTTTCTGGGTTTTTTTTCAACAAAATAAAATTTTCTGGTTTTCCTGAAATTCTGGCATTACTGTGATAAAAAAAAAGTTGATTTATGGAGAGAAGAGGATTTTAATTTAGTTGTGTAAAGGCCTGTTTTTTATTAATAGCCCAGTAATTAAAATGTGTGATGAGTTAGATCATGCATGCATTTTTTTTTTTTGCTAAATTCTAGCATATTCTGAGTCCTTCTTTACTTGAGGGGCTGGAAAAATTCCCTTGGATTTTTTTGGACTTGAAAAGGGATCCACAGCAGGAATGTGAAAACAGAGCATGCTTTTAGTAAGGAATTTTTGTGTGTTAAAGACAGTAATTTATCCAGTGCTGGATGTTCACCCCTGAAAAAGGCCTCTCCATCTTCCCTAACTTGACAAATGGGAATGCAAAAAGTACTTCTTTGCAGGTCAGCATCTGTACTTCTTGGAGTAGGACTCTTCTTGCATAATCTTTAATATTTCTGAGTGAGTTTTTAGTTGGTTTTGCAGAATTTGCAATAGGAGTACAGGTCTCTGCAGTGAGCCCAGAGAAGATAAACTACAATCCAAGTTCTGAATAGCTGTGGAATTGGGGATTTTCTGTCTCACACTGAAACTTGTGCTTTACTGGCTGTAAAACCAAGTATCAGTAAAGGAGGGTGTGGTGGGGAAAAGTTTTTTGTGATGGTTTGGCTTTGGTTTTGTTTGTTTTTTAAAGGAGGCTCAAATTAAGATGGATTTGTTGCAAAGTATTAAAGTCTGTTGGAATTCAGCTGTTACCTTCAGGTGGTGGTGGGTACCTGCAGCTGTCCTGGAGTCATACAAGGGAGCCCTGCAGCCTTCCAGGCCTGGGCTAAATCCCGTTGGTGTCATCACAGACACTGGTGTGATCAGTGGTTACTCCAGGAGGGCTCACACCCTGTGTGTCTGTACCTTGCAGCATTTCCGTGCACTAGAAACATGAGGGTGGGCATTAGAAGTTTGGGAGCTGCATAAACATGGAGGAGTTGCTTTGTTTGAGAGATGAGTGACATTCAATTAAAGTCTGTGATGGGGTAGCAGGAAAATCTGGAAGTAGCTGTTTGCCATGTCAGAGGTGGGGACAACTCCAGCTATCTCTACCAGTCTGACCTGGGGGAAAATGGTATCTCGTAAATCCCAGCTGGGGCTGTGTGTTTCCTCTGGTGTGTTTGTAAGATGCATTAACTCGCATCTCAGATTGCTGGAAGCTCCCTCCACTGCCTTGTCTCCTGGCTGGCAACATGATGTTGGGGAGGTGTCTTTTAGTGACCTCGACTGCGGGGTGGCTCAGCTTCTTCGTGACTCCTCTCTTGGAGCTGAGCGTTTAGCAGTGAGCCTGGTGTGCGTGTGGCTGAGATCCTGCAGCTCCGCCGTGACTCACGGGGAGCTGCAGCAGTGTTTGCTGGAAGTGCAGAGCAGCATGTGTGGGAGACCAGCGAGCTGCTCCCAGCTGGTCTGGCGGAGAGATCAGCCCTGAGTGTGGTTTTGCAGCTTATCTGCAGGAGCCTGGGGAGAGGAAACCACAGCTCCCTGCCAAGTGCAGGAGGGGAGGGGATTCTGCTTTTGCAAGTAAATCCCAGTGCTGATTCCTCATTCTGCACTTGTCCCTGGCTTTTGTGGTTAATTAGAAATCCTCCTGGCTCTTTGCCAAGCCTTTTCACTCTCTTGTCCAGCCTGTCTCTGGACTGCTGATGCAGGTCCAGGCTCTCTTAGTGGGGAGGGGGAGAGAGGGGGGAGGGGGAGTGTCATGGTCAGGCTAGGAAGACCTATGCTCCAACCCAGATAGTTTGGGGAGTTTGCAGACAGTCTGGGAGTCTGAGGGGATGGGTAGTTCCTAAAACAGGGCAGCCCAGTGGGCCAGAGCCTCAGTAAAGTGCAACTCAGCTGGGAGAGGGAGAGCCTGAGGCTCCTCAGCTCAAAAAGAGGATCAGGCCACAGGCCTGACTGTCATGGATTCTCAGCCATGAATATGTCAGGACTCCATTCCTGAATCTAAGTCTAGTACACAGCTTCCTCCTTGTATTTGTTTTGACTTCAGTGTTGCTTTTTGGGGACTCAGTGCTGCAGGTTTTCCCTTGCACTTCTTTGCTTAAATGCTGGTGACAGCAGACCTCTGCCCGTGGCTGCAGTTGCTGCTGTCTGCAGCTCCTGTCACAGGGTCCAAAGTGCTGTCCTAGGCTTATCCTGAGCATGTGGACGAGTGCTTTTGCTGTGCTGGCAACAGAAACGCTTTCTTTTGTTGAACTTAATCTCTCAAGCTTCCACACAAACTAGTGAGCTGGTTAGAGACTGGCTGCAGCACTCAGGAAGCCCTGAAAATTATGAAGCAGTGCCTGTAGGATGCAGGGACATGGTGGGACTTCGGAAGTAGTGGAGCTACAGTTCTGAAAACATGCCTGTCACCCAGAGGGTGAGCCTCTTGGTTGGATCCCTTTGCCTTCCATGGATGGGTCTTCTCTCCTCCTGAGGAGCTCCCTCTAGAATGCTGCTTGTCACAGGTGACTCCCGGGGCCACCTCTCTGGGCAGCCTGTGTGGAGGATCCAGGGAAGGTCCTTGTGTGGTCAGAGTGTGGAGTGCTTTGGAAGCTGGGTGAAGAGGAGGGTTTTTTCTCTGGGAGGTTTTGCAGTTTTGGCTGCTGGGGAAGATTGGCGTGACTGTTTTCTCCATCTCTCCTAGTCTCGTATCGCGAAGCGAGGAAGGAAGCTTGTGGATTACGACAGTGCCAGACACCACTTTGAAGCCCTGCAAACTGCAAAGAAGAAGGATGAAACCAAAATCGCAAAGGTAAAGCAAACAGGAGGATATGCAGCCTTCCTTTTGTTTGGGAGGCCTGCATTTGCCTACTGAGCAGTTTCTAAGTTCACCTGTACCTCTTCATTGTGTTTTCGTAGAATTCATTCATATTGGAATGCACCCTTAAGATCATTGAGGTGTTGTGAACTGGTGAGGTTTTGCTAGGTATTTCCTTCTCATTTGTTTCGTTTTCCTGGAAGGTAGAATGGCCTCTGTTGGATTGGTTCAGACCCACCATCATCAGTCTGTGAATCTTGGTGGTCAAATGCTTGGGCACAGGTTTAGTTACATGCACAGGACCAGTAACCTCTGGCAGAACAGCCTGTGTGCCCCTTGGGGAAGCAAAATCTTGCAAAGCTCCAGAAAAATGTTACAATTTATCTGCTTCTTGGGACTCTGTCTCCCCATGCTAGAGCAGTGGTAAGAATATCTGAGTGTTACTTGAGGTTGGTTGTGTTTGTGAAACCCTCTGATATCCTAGGAGAGAGACCCTTAGGAGTGTGAGTGACAAGTACATCGATGGAAATGCCCTCTATGCACACTTGATGAATGTGTTTTGTTGTCTGTTGGTCACAATTACTGGATAATAAATATGGCTGAAGCAGAAAAGTATGAGTTTTTTCTTGTCAGGTTTCTTTCCTGCCTTGAAAAGCTTGATCCAGGCTTGCCCAATACTAAAGTGAAGGATTTTATTTTAATGATATTTATTTTAATTAAAAATCAAGTTTACATTTTTTAATGTAGCTGAAGAAAGATAATAGTGCTAATTTTGTTCTAGAGTAGGCGTATGGATTGAATAGTGCCCCTAAAATGAGGTATGGATTGCTCTTGTGGCCTAAGTGTATTTGAACCCCTGTGCTTCCCTTCACAGGACACTTCTTGACACAACAGAATAGTCCAGGGCTGGGGAGACATCTTTAATTCTCTTCAGTGGGGCTGTGGTAAATTGTGACTCTTCAGGGTAGAAGCAGTACAGGAAAGAAAGAGCCTGGATCTGTATCTTTTAACCAGGTTGACAAGAGTTGTCATCCTTTGCTTAGGGTTATTTCTGGTAGGGGGGGATATGAGCTATGTGAGAGATGCTGGTGTTTTTCCTGCATGGAGGACATTAAGATGCATCTCTACCCCAAGTGAAAGATGTGCATTTAGTGGCCACAGTACTTTTATTGTTAAGTTGGAAGTCATCAGGCATTTGCACTGCACTGCATGCACTGTGATTAAC
Source organism: Orthonyx spaldingii (assembly GCA_013397795.1). Taxonomy (NCBI): domain Eukaryota; kingdom Metazoa; phylum Chordata; class Aves; order Passeriformes; family Orthonychidae; genus Orthonyx; species Orthonyx spaldingii. Next base: position 1,252,801 of record VZTJ01003241.1, read on the forward strand.
CTTGACAGACAAAAGGGGAGAGAGATCAATCGATGGCCCAAGTGTCATTGCATCATTTGTATGGCAAAGCAAGTCTTGATTCTGTATGCAAGGCATGAGGCCCAGCTGGTTGTGCCTTCAGTTCAAAGCAGTAATTCACTGTGTATGGGGTAAGAGCCGAATTTCCTTGGGACGTGTTATTTTTATTGGTGCATGCCAGTGGGATCTTTGCTGTGGTGGAAATGGGTTTTGTAGGGATTGATCTACTCAGGTTGGTACCTGGTGCTCTGCAGCAGAGGTTGGCTGCCTTTATCATTGCTGCACTCACTGTTGTCCCAAATGCGCAGCTAAGATGATACAACAGGTATGGAGAAAAGTGCAGTTCAGAGAGTGAAATATTGAGAGTTAGGAGTTGGTGCTCTATTCCTGGTTTACCCTGTGCAAGGGTCACTTAGTACCTGATCACTCACCAGCCAAAATGTGCACTGAATCAGATCTTTCCATTCTCAGTAATTTAGGCCATAAGCTCATGCACGGCATAATCTGTGACACATTGCACTGTCCTGATCCTGCAAAGATGGGGCAGCAAGTCCCAGGGAGTTATGTATGTGTGGTCTTCCCAAGTGGGCAGCCTGTGATCTGGCATTTGCAGTCACGCAGCTCTGCAGGGCTGTGGGCAGCAGCCAGGGCTCAGCGTGCATTCAGCTGCTGTATGTAGTTCACCTTTCTGTTCCTGTGCCTGGAGTTGTGCTCCTGTGACCTTTGAAGTAGGGTTATTCCAGTGTACATTACTTTGGAATGTGATGACAGACAGCTGGGAAAGAGAAATCCTGTTTTTGACACAGGATACAAGTGGAAACTGACCTGATTAAGGTTTCATGGTATGGTAACAGAAACAGCAGTGCAAATACTTTCTGGCACTATATGGTTTCTTTTTTCTTCTCTAATAGATGGATGTTCTTTTCCCACCCAGGACCCCTGCCACTTATTGCTGAACTTACCTTCTGCTATTAAAATAAATCACTGTGGACTTTCAGCTGTTGCATGCAAATAATTATGATGGTTAATTAATCCTGACCTCTCTTTAAGGAGCTCCAACTTCACAGCCATGCCTTGGAGTAGGGTTGTGTGTGTGCTAGGTCACTAACAACTGTATCTGTTGCTCTTACAGCTGCCTGGCTGGTCTGCAGTATCCAGCCCACACGGGAGCATTAATTACTGCTAAACTTGGCATGCTTCAAAGGATTCATAACTGATCAGTCCCAGGATGTTTGTTTTTTTCTCTCGCCTTGGTGATACTGGTTTGGCCCAGCCTCTAAATACACTCTCTGTTGTGATTTTAATTTTTTTATCCTAAAAGATATATGTTTGTGTCTCTCTTGTTCTCTGTTTATTTTTTTTTTTCTTTTTTTTTTTCCACTCAAACATGCTCCCTCCCCCAGCCTGTTTCGCTGCTTGAGAAAGCTGCGCCTCAGTGGTGTCAAGGGAAGCTACAAGCTCACCTCGTTGCACAAACTAATCTGCTCCGAAATCAGGTGACTGCTGATCTACCTGGCTCTAACCCTGCATGCGCTATTTTGGGCTCTAGATTGTACCATGCCAGTAATCTCCAGGCAACGTTCACTCTAGTCCTCTCTGTTAAGTGTGTCCTTGACTCGCCTGAGCCACAGTGGGCACATGGAAGTTGCTGACCAGTAAATGAATCCGTGCCTGCCCGATTGATTTCTAGTCAGGTGTGTTAATACTGGACTGTTGTTTTCTCCCCTGAGATGAAATGGGGATGAAGAAAGGCTACGGAGTAACTCCGAGACAGAGAGTGATGTAGTACAGTTCCTCCAATTACTGCTTTTGTTTTGCTCTAAGAGAAGCAGTCAATTGTTATTGTTGCTGTTTCAAAAAAGAAAAAAAGGAAAGGCTGAAAAATTTTCTTATGGATTCATGTCACTGAGTAAAATCACAAAAAAATTACATTGCGATTTCTTTGGCTGCTGAGTTAGGTTGCAACATTCTCCTGTGGTAATGTCCAGGTTTCCCAAATGGGCACTGTCCTGGCTCTTGTGGTTTAAAAGAGCCATTTTTAGATACAATTTCGATCTGCACAGGAGAAGAGATGGGCCCAGATCAGGCAATTTGCACCCTGTGTGACATATTTGAACGGTTCCAGGCTGAGGTCATGGTGGTGTCATCTGGCAGAACTTAGGTTATAGCGTCTTGAGGGGCATGAGCAGCTCAGAGGAACTGCAGGGAATAAAAATTTCAATCCTGCTTGCATGGAAATGTGACTTCCTGATGAAGTCTCCATCGATGTTGGAACACCTTAAGGAATAAGAGGGAGTTGTCAGAAGACAGTCAATGAGAAGAAAATGCTTTCAATGAGCAAGGGATAATAAATCCCTACTCAGATGGGGAGAGTACCGGTTACCTGCTCACAAGTTCCTGGTGAGCTCATCTGTTCTCATTCAAATGCTCCTATGTCTTCACATTCCTGGTCCATGAATGAATTGCAGTTTAGAAACACCAAATCGCTCTCACCTTATGAAGCCCCTGGGTTTTTCAGAGTCACTTTATGACTGTGGATCAGGGAAAAGACTTCCATTACCACATCAGTAAAGCCTGGGGAACGAACAGCTGTTAGCAGCCCTGCTTAAGATGCAGAGCAAAGGCAGGAAATATGTATTCATTCTTGATTGAAGGGAGAAGGACATATGGCAATTTGCCGGGGGCTTTTCCTGTGCCTCTGCTGGCCCAGCTGGGAACTACCTGCACAGTCGTGGTTCTTGACTGGTCTGTTTGACTGGTGGTATTTCTGGAGGACTAAAAGACAGGTATGGGAAGTTTCTCAGCTCACAAATAAACATATAAATCAATCATCTCTTGGGCATTTTTCCTCTTCCCAGACTTGGCTGTGGTGACTGGTATAATAGCAGCATGCACAGACTGCCCAGAGAAGCAATACCTATGACTGCCCCTTCATCCATTGCCCATGGATCTTAGACAGACAGACTACTAAGAGTCACTTCATAATTTCACTGTACTGGGTGACTTTGCCCTAAAGCATGTGCAAGGGACTGTGTAATCTTTCCACTCGCTGTGATGCCGGGGTGATAATCTCCTAGTACAGGGCATTAATATTTTTGGTGACCACAGATATTTTCAAAATAGTCCCTTTTATTCCTTAGCTAACTAATGCTATTGCCCACCCTAATTTTTTGTTTCTATTTGTGTAAGTATTTGGGGTGTTTTCCTTTGCTTTTTTCTCTAATTTTACTTTTGGTTGGAAACTAACAAAAACTCCCCTCAATAACAAACATTAGCTGTGTTTTGTACCTGTAGGTTTTCCACCTTGCTTTCACAAACATTAGCAGGTAGGCAAAAAAAAGGCTTCCGTTTTTACATTTGTGTGATTTCAAGACTGAAGGTGTTAATGACAGTCCTAAATCTCATTAACCTCTTGATAAAGCTGGGAGGGCTGATGACGCTGCATTTATTGAGAAGCTTCAGAATGTTAAGCTTAAAAAAAGTCTCCTTTTACCAGCAGCTGTGTTGCTGTCTCTTCTTGCCTGATAATTTTACAACCTCCATGCAAAAATGGGGTCAGTGAGATCTGGTGTTTCTACTGTAAAGCAAAATCCCTCCCTCCAGTTTGCAAACTGCTGGCTCTTTAGGCCTTTAGCAGATAATAACAAAAACAACACAGTGGGGGTTTTTTGTGAAGTCTCCTGTGGGAGTTGCTATTGCACACTCCCAGTTAGAAATGTTAGTGACTGTGCTTTTTGAAACAAAGATGAAAATGGCTTAGAACAGCAAATTCTTGCCTTTTGACTAAGCTCCGCTGACATGTTTAATACACACTAAAAAGCAACATCCTTGGTGCTGCAGTGATAACAGAACAATATCTCTGCCTGTAGGAGAAAGTCATCAAGTTGAGTCCTTCTAAGAGGCAGATCTAGCTGGGACTGGTGGGACTTGGGCCTGGAGGGAGTCTCCCTGCTCTCTTCCTTATCCCTGCCTCTTGGATATCTAAACTATTTACTGAGCAGTGCCTAATTACCATAGTTCAGAACATAGTCTTTGAAGTGAAATGATCACCAGACTGCCTGGAAGCACGAGGCTGGACATAGCCAGACACTCAGGAGAGCTGAGATAGGTGGTAGTAGGAGAAACAGCATGGAAAAATTATCCCCTTGCCACAACTGAACTGGTTGTGCTTGGCACTCTGAGCCTTGGCTAGGTGGAAGGTTAGGAAAGCATTTATGTTGTCCAGCTCCTGCTCCAACCTTCTCCCTTTCAGGCAGGGAGATGAAAGGTTTTCTGAGATCATATTTTATGGACATGGGCATTATGTCCTTCTGCTTCAGTTCCCCCTTGGGGTGGCAAGCATGGCAGCTGAAACAGAAAGTGCACAGATATGGTCAGATATGGTGACAGTCTCCTCTGCCCTGAAACCTGTCTCTGCCTTTCCCCACCTCACTCCATGAACTGGCTTTTTCTCTAGAAGGGCTTGTGACCAGGCTGGTGTCTGGCTTTGGCTCTGGCTGGAAGCAGACGGGGCTATCAAGCGCCAGGATTTTGGCTTCCAAGCAAAATAAATCTCACTGGTGAGAAGATCCCTGGGCTGACTAAGGACTGAAGAATTAATTCAATGCTATACCTGAGAATGAGAGTGCTAGCTGAGCCACAGACACTGATCCCTGATTCCTACACCTACTCTAGAGTGAACGTTGCCTGTTGCTGATTTTGCCTTTGCCTCGGGATGTCACAATATTCACACATTGCTTTCTAGGTTCTTTGACCTTATATACAGGTAAACGAGAGAGGGAAAGAATGTTAATGATATTCACCATGTCTGAAAAAATGCATTCAATAATGCCTCATCTCCCAGCTTTCACATCTGGGTTGATTCTGGTTCCAGTATAGTTTGAAAATTAGAGTAAGATAAAGCTAAAGGGCGGACTGGTTGGGTTTTTTTTTTACTCCCTTTAAAATGGTTGCATTAGAAACATTCATTCATAAAGGTATTTTAAAGCAGAATGAGTCTTTGTGATCATTGTCTCTCATTCAGCATAAACTGTGTCTCTGTTTAAAAATTTTTTTGTTTGTTTTGTGCAAACCCTCTTGAAATGTTGAGTTTTTCAGTGAGTGTAGCAGCGAAACAGGGGTTTCTGGGTGGAAGCATCATGACCCCCTTCTCCCCTTGCTTGTTCCTCACAAGATGTGCATAATTTCTGAATACTTCCCAGTTGTGTCTTCTTGCACGGGAGACATTCTCCTCTGGTCTTGAGTACAGAGCCTTGTCTCTGGCAGCAATGAGCAACCCTTTGACAGGTGAAGCTAGCTGGAAAGTAGGAGCTCCTGTGGTTTGCTCTTGAGTCAGGAGAGAAATGAAGAATGAAAGGATCCTACACTATGTGATGGAGAGTGATTCCTGTGAGGAACAGGATTCTAAACTGCAAAATATTTTTAAGCCCTTTTCCCCATGAATCCTATCGTTGTATGTACTTGTCACTAAGGAGCAGTAAGCTGGATTTCTTTAATTAAGCTGACACAAAGAAGATAAAACTTGATTTCATAGAAGGTATAGGAATCTGCCTTGCAGGCTCGCAGGGAGATCCAGCTTCCATGGCTTGTGGGCTCTTTGTAGAGGCCTGTGGTGGTGTGAAATTCCTGCTGTTGTCATGTATATAGGCACTTGTGCTGACCTTCCAAGTTGCTCATGCAGGGATTTTTCCATTCTACATCCCACTGCATGGCAGAATGCTGTGCTGTTACAGATTACAGGATAGAAACATTTTAATTAGAAAACTTGGAGTTTTAAGTCAGGGCACTGAAAAGAGAAAGAGGTCACCTAGGACAGATGTAGGAAGGGGCATGTGCTTGTTGCTGGTGTCTGCTGTCAGCAACAGAAACCAGGATTGTCCTTTTTGTCACTGAGACCTGACAGAATTCATCCATTTGTGTTAGGATCTGTCAGTGTCTAGGTCCAATAAACAGATCAAATTTAAACTCTCCTCTGGGAGAAAGAGATCCGTTTTGGTGTTGGGGCTAACAGCCAGTCAGGGATTGCGCTTGTGTGAGACCACTGAAACTAAGAGGTGCTGCTGCAGCCCTGCAGCCTGGCCTCCCGCTGGTACAACTCATGCTTTGCATACCCTTCCTTGCTTCTCCTGTCAGCTTTGTGGGAGAGCTGTATCAGCCAAGGATGCAGACCTCCTCCCTTCCTCGTAAGAGTTGGGGCTTTGGCATGACCTTACTTCAGCAGAGAGAGTCCCCACGAGGGAGGATTCTTCTCTAATGCCATTTGGGATGGATTTCAACTCTTTCTGAGACCTGGCAAGGGACAGAGGCCCCCTATTACCTTCATCTGTATCCAAGCTGGAGGCTGAACTGCCTGACCAGTTCCATTTAGTTTATGAAGTTGGGGAAATCTAAAAAACTTAAAACACATTAGGGGTTGTTCGAATGACTTCTTGAGTATACAAATGGGGAAATCCATTGAGAGAACCTGAGAGGAACACATTCAAGCTGAAGGGTCACCTATGGTGGAACCCTGGTTCCTGGGAGACTCCTTTGGGATGCTGGTTACCTCATGCCAGAATTTTGCCTGATCTCCCAAAGAAGTCAAAAGAGAGCCACAGTTGTTCCAGCCCTGCAGGGTATTTGTCTGTGCTGGAGCTGACAGTCTCCCTTCTCTGTTACTAAGGCTGAAGAAGAGTTAGTAAAGGCACAGAAGGTGTTTGAAGAGATGAACGTTGATCTGCAGGAGGAACTGCCTTCACTATGGAATAGGTGAGTGCTGGAAGTTTTCCCAAGGGTTGGTTGGAAGGAAGTGAATATCCAAGCTCTTGTATCACTGTTCTTCTTAGCCTGGACTGGGTGTCTGCTCTTTTTTTTTCTGGATTGTCTCCATTTGTCCTAGGATTCCCCCCAGCGACAGTTTCACTCTGTGCTTTACTTCATTAATTGCCTGAAATGCATCATTCTACCACAAAGAGAAACTGTATTTCTCTGCCTTGTCTGCTTATTCCCTTTACCCTACCAACTCTGCCCAACTTTCTTGAAAGACTTGAGAGACCATGGGTTTGCCAGTGATTGTGGTGATGAAAAGGGAGGTGAAACAAAGACCAACATTTAGCTTGAGAGATGAACTGTAGGGCAGCAGAAGCTGATTTATGGGGAGGAGACAGTGAAAAAGTGGCAAAATCTTCCTAGGAGTGTCCCAGCTTCTTATTTTTAAATGCAGTGGTCGTGTCCAGGTTGACAGTGCTGGTCTGTGAGGATTGAGAAAGTGGTCAGCAGCAGGGTAGGAAAGCAAAGTGCTGATGTCTGCCTTCACTGCCCTTTCCACCCAGCCTGAGTCAGGACTCTTTGCTCACAGCAGCGTGCAGGCCTGGCTGGGGAAGGAGCTGGGAGGGATACAGGCATCTGGGTGGTTCCGTGTGCAGAGCTATGATGCTGCTGGCCTTGGACAGCCTCTCCCTCCTGCTGTTGCTCCTTCAGCTGGGTGCTGGTAGAGCACTCTCTGTTGGCAGCTGGCAGGCTGGTGACAGGCAGCTGCTGGGATTTTAAGGTGCCACAGGATTTTCACAGGCTCCTGCTATCCAGCTGATCCTTCTGCTTCCCTCTTGCTCTCTGTGCTATCCTTTGCTTTGTTACTCTTTCTGCCCCTGAAGCAAACAGTTCATGCTTTTTTGCTTCCCCTGGTGCTGAGGGACTTATGGATGAATTAATATCTGTCTCCCTGCTAATTCCCTCAGCTCTCCCAGCACTGTCTACATCACAGCCTCTATCCGTTTTTTTCTTTCCATCTTCCTACTCCTGGTGCTCTTTTTTCTTTTTTAACCTTCTTTTGTATTTTTTCTTTCTTTTTTTTTCCTCCCCACCCTATACCTCCCTCTCCCTTTAGCCAGCATAAATTCAGATCCTGTCCTACTTCCCCCTGGACATGTTTGCCCTGTGTCTGGCCTTTGCTCCATCATTCCATTCACATTTCCCTGCCACCCTCTCTTCCCACCTGCACCAGACCTGACAGGGTTAAGTTTGAATGGGAATGATGGGTGGGAGGTAGCAGAAGGGGCAGGATCAAAAGGTTTTGAGAGAGCACTGTGTCCATTAAGTTCTTCTGTTGTGTTTTTCATGTGGCAGTCGTGTTGGTTTCTATGTCAACACATTCCAGAGTATAGCTGGCCTAGAAGAGAACTTCCATAAAGAAATGAGCAAGGTAAGGCAACTAACAGCTTATCCTACCTACCTACCTGTTTCTTCATTGTTAATAAAAGAAAAACAAAACGCAAACTCCAACAAACAAACAAAACAAAAAGAGAAACAAAAAACAAACACCCCCCACCCCCCCAACCCTCAATAAAAAACAGCTGGAGAAAATGGCCCTATGCTGAAGGATAATACAAACCCTTAGATTTTTTCTGAGCCACTTGGGGCAAAGGCAGTGTGACATAGTAATGTAAAGGGATGGAGCACAAGGAAGAGACCACACGGCCATGGGCAGCAGTGGGGAGTTCACATCACTTGGCAGCACTCGTTTGCAGATCCACAGAGGAAAGGGAAGCCATTCTCAGACCCAGCTCTTGCTGCCTTTTTTAGTTCATCTATATTATGAATCTGTAACCTATAGCCTGGTCATGCTGAGCATGGTACCTGTTTTTCTCCTGCTCTGCTGCCTGGCAACCACTTGCTGTGTACCCTCATTGTACCCAGGTGTGGGGTTAAAAACAACAGGGACTCTGCAAGTTGGCTGAAGACTGAGACCTGCCTCTCTCCAGTCCCTCAGAAAGGCTCTCCCCCACAGTACCTCTCTGCTTTGGCTTCTTTCCTGCCCTGTGACCCAAAAGAAGGCATTTAAATACTTAGCATGGGCCTTATATGGGCTACCAGTGTGCCTTGAGTTGGGAATCGCAGCAGTAAGCAGTGTTGGCAAGCCAGATCGTGGTGCTGTGTGGCAGCACCCTGAGGAGACCGCAGGACCAGTCTGTGGGAAAGTCCCCGATTGCTGCCGTCATTTACAAAGATGTTCTTGTTCTTTCAGTTAAGAGCTAGGGGAGTCCTGAATTCCTTAGGTCCGTATGCTGCTTCCAAGACCTGAAAATGTAAACGTTGCACTAATCTTGAGGAGGGACTGAGAGCCCAGCTGGAAAACCCTTATATTCCCTCTGCTCCCTAATGTCATCTTGACAACAAAACAGCCACTAAGCAACAGGAAACATTATAGTCCTTCAATTCCCAACAGTCAGGGGCCTTCTGCCTTGGTGTAACACATCAATTTTGAGCCCTGCTGACATTTTATGGGGTCTTTTCCAGTTAATAGCCTGCTCTTCTCCACTGAGGGATGAACTAAGTGTTAAGTATAGGGAGGACTGTTACAATTATGAGTTTGTTGCTGTTAACTTACATTCAACAAAACACGGGAAAGATGCTTGTGAGACAGGAATTCTCTTCTCGTATGATTTTTCTTGTCAGGATTTTTTCTTTCTTGAGGAATTTTGTATGAGGGCAGGGCTTTTGCTTTGTTCCATATGAACCATCTGTTTCTTATTACTGCTACAGCATCCAATTAATTGCTGGTGCTGCCTGCACAATGCCTCCAACATTGATTGCATGGGATCCCTCCTCCCACCAGTGATAAATCTAGCATCTTGTCTTGTTTATGGATTGGCTGTTCCAGATAGGAGTGTCTGGAGTGACTATTGCAGCCTTTGGTGCCAGGGAGAATTTAACCCCTAATATTGCATTTTTGCAAAGATATCCAGGTTCTGCCCAAGCCTAGATGGCCCAGGCAGCCTGTGAAGTTAAGGGTTGTTCACCTGAAGTCCAGCTGCCTTTGGCTCCACAGTTGGAATGGCCATATTACCAAGCTTTGGTAAGCAGGCCTGAGGAACAGCTTTTGGCTACAAATCCTGAGTGAAGCTCCAGCCATAGCACACAGGTAAACAATCAGCCTGCTTCTGCAGTGGTACCTGGCAGCACACTGGTGGGCCTGGGTGAAAGACAAGCAAAGAGAATTATCTGTAAGGAAGACAGAGCATTCCCAGAGATGCCAGAAGCTCTCTGACAGCTCAAGTGCTGTAGCAGTGAATACCCTACAGAGAAGTGGAAACACATTCAGGGTTGTCCTCTCTTGAGATAGCTGAAGAAGTGTTCATGTCCTGCCACAAGCCTGTGTCTGGTCAGTCTGTGCGGGTCAGCCCAGGCTCTCTTCTGGCATCCGAGCTCTTTTCTCATTCTTTTCTGTCTTTTGTTATTGTATTTTGCAGTTGAACCAAAATCTTCATGATGTCCTGCTGGGTCTAGACAAGCAGTACTCAGGCAATGCCTTCCCTGTTAAAGCACAGCCCAGGTCAGTAACTGTGGGTGGTGTCTTTCCCTCAGCCGGGGAGGTGGGACAGGGATGTCTCTCCCCAGGGGTGTTGAAACCTCCAAGCTGTCAGTTGCAAGTGATTTGCCCACCTGCCAGTGCCCTCCTGAGACTTCCTAGAGCCATGCCCAAGGTTGCACTTTGTGCTGGGTGACACAATGCAATACCTCTTACCTTTCTAGGATTGCATCTGGAGGCCTAAATTTTCACTAGGTGCTGATATTTAGACAACTGACTCTCAGCTCTGCTTTTAAAAGTCTAATTCCAGCTACTGAGCTGCCCTTTCTTCTGGGTCCACTTGCCCAGCACCTGTCCTGTACTTCACCTCAAAGCTCCCACAGTGTACCTGCAGCTTGTGAGCTTGAGCACCAAGAGCCCGTTTCCCCAGCCCCTTTTTTGGCCCTCCAAACTTGGAATCACCATTTTGCCAAAGCCTTATGCCCATCCTGTGTATCCAGCTGAAGTGTGTTTCTCCTTCCTGTGTGTTGTGGAAGTAGTTGCAGCATCACTGATATGAGGCCTCCTGAACTCAGAGCACTTTGAATATGTGTGTGTGCAAGGAGTGAATGTCCTGCAGGCCTTCAGTTTTCTTTCCTCAGCTGGGTCCTGTCCAGTATGTTTAAGTGCAAGTCTGCACATTCCCTAGCACTGAGAAGGGAGGGAAAGGTTGCGCTCTGGATTAGGCTGACTGGTTCCCATCCAAGTGCACGAGTGATGAAACAGTGTTGGGCTCTGGCTTCCAGCTGCTGCTAATCTCACATGCTGGGTGAGCAGGAACACAGCCCAGGTCCTCAACTGTTGTGCTGATAGAGGGAGGTGGTGAAGTCAGCATGAAGTAAGGGAAAGCTGTGGTCTGAGTGCATTGGTTTGGAAGGGGTAGATCAGCTGTTGAGACCTCTGTGCGCCCTTGTCTCTCCTCCCAGTTTAACCTGTTGCAATCATGCATAGATGACTTGTGTGTCTTCTTCCAGCAATTCTTCCAGTGTGGTGTTTGCCAGCTCTAAAGAGAGAGGAAGTTTGAGTTGAATTTGGCCCCTGAATTTTGGATTGCTGACAGCAGATTTCAGTGATGCTAGTAGGAATGCTACTTGTGAAAATAATTTCTTCCCAAGTTAGCACGTGGTGTCTGTTGATCATCACAACCCAACCAGACTGAAACCTTGTGAGGAGGCTGTGGTGCCCATCCTCTTGCTACCATGGGCTGTGTTATCTCTGGTAGCAGCATCCCCCAGGGTCCTTGGAGGAGGATGAGGTAATAGGACAGATGAAGTCTGTAGCTATTGCTTTGTGCAGTTACTTCTTCCTCCTTTCTCTCTTCCTCAAGGAACTTAATTGCAGGCAGTAGTAACAACCTGGCCCAGAGGCATTCACTGGTGTCGTGGCAGGATGTTTCTGGCCTTAAAGAGCTTTCAGTGAACAAATTACCTGTCTTTACAATTCCTGCCCCCTTTCTGTACAATTTCTGCCTCCCTTCAAACTGCTAGCTTCCTCTGGGGCTGTAATGGGTGTCTCAGCTGCAGTTCTGTACTCTTTGGCTGGCTACAAGAGCACATGGCCCTAAACCCCGAGGCTGAACGCACACATAGAAGTCCCAGTGTGGGCAGCAGTCTGAGTGCTGCTGCTTCATCACCTGCTCGCTGCTGAGATGCCAGACCTGCCCTAGAGTGGCTCTTCCTCCTAAGCATAATGGAGCAGGGTGTTGTAGGAGAATGTAGCAAAGGTTAGCCAGGCTAGTTTTGCAGTGACCAGGAAATGCTGTGAGGCACTTCTGTGTCTGCTGCACATCTGGCCTCTCATTGTGGCTCAGGGCTGGGGCAGGAGTGTGCAGGAGGAAATAGCCCTCACTCATCTGACAGCTTATTGTGGTCTGCAGTAGGAGCAGATGCTTCCCTAACCCTTTTCTACTGGGAAAGGGATTGGAGATTGATACAATGGCAGGAAGTGAATGAGGAGGTGTGAGAGGAGAAACAATTATCTGTGCACGTCATTATGGCATTCATGTGAGGCCCTACAGAAATACTACTGTGGCTGATGGAGCTGGTGCTGGCAGTGTAGCACAGTAGCACAGAACAGCTGGTGTATTTCTGGGAACCTCGCACGTATGTTTGGGATTTGTTTCTGAAAGAGTTGGAACATTCAGGGCTCAGATGTGTAGAAGACTGAGGAGATCTGTGGGATTATCCTAGGGTGATTGGGCAAACTGGAAAAAGACATGGTATGAAAACTGCTGATTAGATTCCATGTATAAGATTTCCAATGCACAGAGTGCATTAGGAAAGAAGAATGGGGAGCTTGTTTATTTTACAACAATATTCACAGGGGAGAGTGAGGAGCTGTGAAAGGACATTTACAGTACTCTGGTGGTTTATACAGTTTCCTTTTTTCTTTTTGTCCATTTGCACCCTGGCCCCGTGTTCCAAAGTGCAGGGAAAGTTCTAGTTTACTTATATGTATATAGGTCTTTGACAGGCATAAAGAACCTTCTTCTGCTTTTCTCCAAACCAGGCCATAGCTTTCTAGGAATGAAGGGAATGTGTGTATTCATGTGTGTGTGTGTGAGAGAGAGGGAGAGAGATAAGATCCTGTCATCTTAACTACAGCGAGTTTTGTGGCACCAAATAAATGGGTGCTTGGAAGCTTAACTTTTCCTCCCTGGTTTGACTGTGCCATCCTGTAACTGAAATGATTTGCGTGCCATCCTCAACAGAAAGAAAACTAAACTGTTCGCCAGGCTGAGGAAAAAGATGAGCAGGTACCGGTACGGAGAGCAGCATTTCGATACGTGTTTGATTTAGTTCCTAAAACTGCAGAGGCTGTTGCTGGACTCTAACAGCCTGGCACGTGTTAACCCTGTGGTGGGAGAGGGGTCCTTTGCATGATACCATGTGTTCATGGCCTGCTGGGTCCTGCTGAGATCTCTCTGTGTCTGGATAATCCCATTAACTGCTTGTGTGCCTGGTTTGAATCCTTGCTTCTTTTCCTATCTAAGAAGGCAGTGTGAAAACTCAGGTGTTGTCTGTCCTGTTGTTTTTATGCGATGGAAAATGCAGTGCTGGGTTTTCCATGGGAAATACAATCAATTTTGGTGTTTAACAGCTTCTAGTTTTACCTAGTGGGTTTGTCCTTGTGAACAGGTCTGAAATGCTGCATTCTCATCCCCTCCCTGGCCAGGGAGGCTCAGTAGGCAGGTCTTTCTCACTCACAAGTCCTATGCTATCTATCTGTTGCAATTGGGAAAATGATGAGGTGGGAGAAGGATATGTCCAGCTTTGCTCCTTACTTGTTCTGTTCTTGAGGATCCTCACTATCTTGCTCTGTCCATTTAAAGTTTTGTGCAGGGCTGGAGGAGAAGGAAGCCTCTTGTCTTTAGTATAAAAACTAGTGTCTGCATCTTGCCTTTCAAAACAGCGATGGCATTGATTAACTGGATTGCTACAATGCCTAGAGTTACCATAGGTCAAGGACTCTGACAAGAACATGCTCTGGAGAAAAGTGAGAATTGCTGTATAGTGGCATGGAAAATTCCTCTAATTTTTGTTTTTCTTACTCTTTGTGTTGGTACTCCCTCCATGGGATCCTTATAGGAATTAAAAAAACAAGGTTCTAATCATCAAGATGGTGTCCTGCCAGCAATAAAAGAAAGTACTGGTGGATTAGGATCCTTGTTTTTCTGATCTGGTTTCCTGCTGACTAGGGCAAGTCATGAAGGCCTTCTCTTTGTCTCTGCTATGCATACTTTGTAATGGTGGGAGGGTTGGAGAGTGAAGAATTTCACAGGGAAGGTGATGGGCAAACTTAGATATTTGTATCCTCAAATGAAAAGTAGTAAAGCAATATATTATGTTGTTACTATTCTGAGGTTTTCTACTGTAGGAGAAGGAGGATTCACTGGAGTACTTCTCTGGATGTCTGTCTCTGGTCTTGGTTGGACTGGTGTTGTATCTGCACCAGGCAGGAGGTCTAATATTTCCAGTCACTGAGAATGGATGGATTATATAAACAGAAGGAGAGCTAGTAAATCTCCCCTTGACGAGCTCTACTCACAACGTGCTCCTGCTCTGCCTCGGTAAAATCCAACTGCCCCAGCAGTTAAGGTGCCTGACCTGGGCTCTGCTGGGAGTTTCTGCTGTCAGAGCAGCTGTTGGGGTCACAGAGAAATGTGCAATCCCTAGTGCAGAGAAGGAGGATCTGGAACTTGGTCAGTCTTTGATCTGCAGCAGGAATGTACATTTGTGCCACAATATGTTTGGGTATGTAGGTTCTTTTTTCCTTCTTTCTCCCACCTGCTCTTTTAAATTTTTTTTATTTCTAAATAATTCTCCAGCATGCTCTGGTGGTAAAAAATTAATTACCTTTGGCTAAAAGGCCCAGTGTGAGCCTTAACTGAGATGCCAACCTTTATTTCTTTTTTAACTTGAGAACTTGGCAGGAGGTGACTGGTCTGTTTTCACCATATTGCAAAGTAGGTTTTATTCTCTGATGTAGAATTGTTACAAGTGCAAGGGAAACTCATCTGCAGGTGTTACTGTGCCCTGCCAGAACAAATGAGGCAGCACCATGGAGTGTCCAGGAGCTCGGCAGCACTAAAAGAGGCTGGGGGATTTTGACTTTCCCTTCTGCTACGTTAGACCCAGCTCTCTTCCCAGCTCTCTGCTTGCAGGAGAAAGTTGACACCCTGTTCCCTTCCTTGCCTGATATTACTGGATTTGGCATCATTTCCCAATTGCTCATGGGAAGGAAAAAGAGCAGTGACCTTGTTGTTTTGGCTTGCTTTTACTGTGGTGCTTGTGTTTGGTCAGTAGGTAGAATCCCCACACTGTTGCTTTTTCCTTTGTTTACTGGAGCAAGCAGGACTTGGCTCTGTGTGGGCAGTGTGTGCTCCCTGGGGACATGTGAAGGACAGAGGATCCTGGTGACCATCTCACTTGATGCTGGTTGTGCTGGCTAAATCTGTGCAAAGCAACAAGTGCAGGAATGAGGGTTCCGCTCAGGGGGCTGAAAAAGGCTCAGCCAAAATTAGCACTGGCATTTTCCTAGGGGGACTGGCCAACACATCAAACAAGCTGTAAATAGTAGTGACTTAATGAAGGCTTTAGTGTGGGGCCCTCACAGCCCAATTTCTTCCCCTTGTCTGCAAGGGCTGACTCACTTGGAAGCCTTTTACCAATATATCTCCAAATTAAGTCACTGCGAGGCACCAGAAGTAAGGCACTCCAGAGGTGTTTCATGGCCTTTAGAAAATAAACCTGAACTCCTTTTTCACTGGGAGAACTGGCCTTTTCAAGTCTCTAGAAGGAAAAGTCTACCCTTGTCTTGGTAGGCCAGCAGTCCCAGTATTCCCAGTGTAGTTTGGGTATTTGGGAGGTCCTGGCACTCTAGATGTAGATCACTTTTTCCCCCCTCTTCTCCAAAGTGCTTTCAACTCCAGGGGAGGTAACATGTACTTTTTCCCCCTCACTTCTAGAAGTAGAGGATGTTTTTTGTCGTTTCCTGGTGACTCCTGTTTATGTCAGAACTTCTTTACCTTCACCCTCCAGCCATTACTACTTTTAATCTGTAGCACAACCTGGTAAATTTTGCAGAATTCTTTACACAACCCGTATATTAAAGAGATTTCTGGGAACCTCTGAGGAAGGATACTGCTCAGTTAGATGGAAGAGCTGCAGGGGTTGGCATACATGTTCTTTAGTCTCTCCTCTTCCCTTTTCCATCTTCATTTCCCTCTTCCTCCCTTGATGTGTGTGACCCTGGTTGAGAGCTGCTGGCAGAGAATGTCATTGGGTTTGTTGCATCATGTTGGTGTGCTGTTGGCATCAGTGTCATCAGAAGTGTCCAGCCTGCATGTGGACCTGAGAAAAAGTGCTTTGTGGGGAAATGTGCGTGTGGGGTGTGGATATGGGGAGAGAAAGTTGGGGGAATGGGTGAGGGTGAAGTGAATGAAGAGGGAATGGGATGGGGAGCTTGAAAGCTGGAATGCTGAGCAGGGTGAGGTGCTTGCTTGTAAGAGGAGGTTTGTTGAAATGCCTTGCTATCCCTTCTTCCTCTTGCTATCCCCAACTTGTAAACAAATGTTTAGGAATGAAGCCATCATGCATGTTGGCCAGTGACCACCACAACTCAGGCATCCAAGTGTGAGTGGATGTACATGTCTGAGGCTCTGGGCTCTCCTGGGACAGAGCAAAGTAATAAATTACTTGATCTCTTTGTGGAATGGAATCTGCCTTGCTTTAGTCCTGGCTCTATGCCAGGATTTAGTGTCTCAAGTTGTAGGAAAGGATCTGTTTCTTTCAGCTTCTCTCAAGGCCTTGAATTTCACAGGAACTGTGACTTTATAAGTGGAGTCAAATGTCACTCCCTGTAGATGAGGTTGCACAGCCCTTTTACAATATGCTGTGATATTATATTTTCATCAGTGAATGGTTTTGCCAAACTGTAACCACTTCTGCTAAAATATCCCCCAGCAGTGTGTGTGCTTCTCCATGACTCAAGATACATTGATTAGTTGATTTTTGGGAGCTGAATTTCAGCTAAGATGATTCAGCTGTTCCTGAGAATTCAGTTGAGAAAATGGTTTTACCTTTTTCCCTGTTGAAATTCTCTGGTAACCAACTTTTTACTAAATCTCTTATGATTCTGTATTTTGAAGCAGAGACTTGACACCCAGCCAGGGCACGCCTGTAGGGAAAGGCATGTGCCTCTTGCCATTCCTTTGAAAAATCTGCCCAAATCTGTCCAAGCTGTGAACCAACAAATGCCATTGGCATATGCTTCTTGCATCTTAATTCCCTGAAGAATCCCTCTTGACTGTGTGTCAAAAACAGTCTTGGAATAAAGACCAACTAGGGAGACTTTTTAATAAAGAAAAGTCTATGTCTCTCTTCACTAATAGAGAAAGCTCTATTAGTAGCCAGAACTTCACTGTTCCTTTGCTGTCTGGAATGATCTGTGAAACCTCTGGCTACTTTGCCTCTGTACTAGCTTAGCCAGTTTGTACCATGTCAAGGAATAAGATAGTCTGTGATCACAGCCTTAGTTCAGGTGTTGTGAATCCATTAGTCATAACCCATGCAGGTGTCCATAGATCACCACACAGAAAAATTCTAATCTGTGGAATTTAAAAGTAAATGAGCAGCACTGAACTCCTTTCCCCATCTGCTTCCCCAGTATTATGGACTATAACTTAATGTCAGGCACTCATATTAAAATCTAACAAAATTAAGGATGCCTGGTTGTTTTGTTTTTGTTTTTCTGTGTTTGAGGCAAGTATATCAATTCTATAGGAATTTAGTGAGTAACCTGCTGCAGAGTAATGCTGCTGCAGTGTCTTGGACTGCAAGTGACTCAGCAAAGATGCTTCTCAGAAGCTCCAAATGTCTTCATCATGTATCTGGGCAGTGAAGCAAAGAGATAATGGAGGCCACTGATCTGTGCTGGTAGCACAACTCCTCCTAGACCTGGCTCAGACTTCTCTCTCTCTCTCTTTCCCTCTCTCTCCCCCTCTCTCCCCCTTTCTCTCTCCACTTCCTTCAGTGACAGCACCCCAGCGAAAGCAAATAAAAGCCCCTCGCCTCCACCAGATGGATCTCCCATCACCAGCCCTGAGACCAAGACTGTCAACCATGAGCTGGAACCATCCACTTTGGAAGCACCTGGGGCAAGCATCCCAAAGTCACCGTCTCAGGTAGTGTCCCCATGACATTGACCGTGTCTCTGCTGATGGCACAAGCTCTGTGAGTTGAAGACATCCATCAGTTGTTTTTTTAGGCCTCATCCTGCTGCTGAGCACACAGAATATAACATGATGGTTGGTCTCTTTCACTGGTTCCTGAGAAAGTTCCTAAGAATACAGGTTGCTTATAGGCCATCTTTATATTATGAGAATGGAGTGTCTGAATGGGTTCACAGGGGGAAGGCCAGTAATACATTTTGCTGTCTGGCAGGATGGCCAAGAAGGTCCAGGGAGGATGGAGTTGTAGCTAGGTGAGGAAGTTTGTTCTTTACATTTGAATTAACCTGTGGAATTCAGTGGTCCCGTTTCTTCTCAAGAACTTCTGTAGCTGAGGAAGGTTAAAATAAAAAAGCTTAATATTGATAAGGAGAACATCTATACATTGGATGATGTTTCACTTTGCTATCAAGATAAAATATTATGCTTAAAAAAAGGGATTATATTTTTATGCTATGAAGAAATTAGGTGGGTTCCAGTAAGAAGATAGCCCATTGTATGGGGTCTGATACCTTCCATATGGCCTTTGTTAGGCCTTTCTTTACATAGGAAATATCCAGCAACATGTTCAAAACAGTAGATGTAGATACTCAGCATATCATATCATATGTTTTACTTTGGGAAGATAAAACATTTACTTCCTCTTCCTGTCCCTCTGTTGCTGAGTTGGTGGAAAACTTAGCAGGGAAAAGCAGTAACTAGGCCAAATTTATGTTGGGTTCCAAACCTTGTATGTCAGTATGTGGAACACTAGGGAGTAGTCTTCCAGGATGAATTAAAGCTAAGAGGGGTTCTGGCCAAACTGGTAAGAAAACCCACTGCCTCTTAAAAGAGATGGGTGCAACCCAGAACTTCCTTGCTGTTCCCATACATAACAGTGTGATTCCAAATCCAGGCCCGTGGGGTAGACTTTCTCGTGTTTCTGGATAGCCTCTCACAATATTTTTCTCTCCACTGCATATTTGATTTTTAGGATTATGGAGGGACAGGAAGGGGACGTGTTGCAAAATTTCTTTTCCAGCTCTGTGAGATGTGTGGATGCCTTGCAGTGTCTTTTCAGGACTTCTCCAGGGTCTCTGAACAGTGCAGCAGTACAGAGCCTAAGAGTGGCTGCACCACCAGCCTGGTTAGGACCTATGGAGTGTGTATGGGGGAGAGAAGATAGAATATCCAGAATTGCCTTTCTGTTGCAGGTTTCTTTGGGTTTCTTTTCCCCCCTCCAGAGATTTCCAGAACTTGACTAAAATTTGGAGCAAGAAATCATACAGATTTATTAAGCTGTTCACAGCAGACTTCACTCACCCCACCTGTGGATTCGTCTTGCTGAGTTTGGCTTTTTCTCTTTCCTTTAAATAGCACACACAACCCCTGTTTTTGCCAGCCTGCAAGTGCTTGCTCCTCTCTTGCTGCCTGCCTGCCCGCAGGAATGGGGCTGGAGGCAGCCCTTGACGAGCAAGCAGGGTATTCCAGCACAGCCCTGCTTGGATGGGCCAGAGGCAAGACTGAAATGATATTTGCAGCAGATGCTGCCACCGCCCGGCAGCTCTTTCCCCGTCTGTGTTTAATTCATCCCCCCAGGCGTCACTACGGTGAAGAGCAAGAGCTCCACTCTGTATTCTCAGTAGCTGCTAAGAGATGGAGCTGGCCCCAGAAGGAGGGAAGATAAAGGCAGGAGTTTCACACTCAGAGCCGAGCCTGGTGTCTGTATGGATAAAATCTAGGAACCAAGTGTGTGTCAGCTTGCCAGCCAGCTGGGAAACACAAGTGTCTGCTCTCTCAACAGTGCCAGACTTTAACACTGAAATCTTCACAGGTGTCGTTACTTTTGACCTATGGGTAAGTGATTTGCTCAGTGGGCCTCCAAGGGAGGCTGAGGGGCCTCACCCTCTGAGGGAGGATGGAGCATAAAGCAACAAGCAAGAACAATTTTCTGGCTTCTTCGTGTCTGAAATACCAATGCAGAGTGTAAGCAAAGGCTGTGGAGAGAAAGACAAAACCAGGAGTGATCAAATAAATACTAACTGAATTTTGAACTGTTCCCTTTACAAAAAAAACCAACAACCCCACAACCTCCAAACTGTTTTGCTGTCCTTTAATTCTTAAAAACAGTTAATTTCTGTCTTTTGGAAGAAGTGAATGCTCTGAGCTCTACGCAGAATAATTTGATGATGACATAGGGCTTCTGGGGATCTGTGAAACTTAAAAGGTCAAACTTCTGCTCTCAGTTACACCACTGAAGCTCTGTAATGAGACTTTTGAAATCAGTGCGACTGTGTTGAATTTGGGCATATAAAGCTCTGTGGGATCCAAGTCAGCAGAAGAATTTTAGAGGATTTGTTCTATTCTAGGCAAAAAAGTTGTTAGTGTGTGATGAATTTATGGGTATAACCCAACATCAATATGCAATCTTCTTGTCTTTGAAATGTGGTTTTAGACTGCTGTTGGAAGTTACGTTGGATAGTGTGGAAATGGCAGTCTCCAAGACACTCTTGCATTGGAATGAAGGAGACTATATTAGAGCAGTAAATAGCACAAGAGTTGTGATATTTTTGACTTGAGAGTTAGTAATTGGAGCCTTCCATTTCTGCAGAGGGTGGTTCTGTTCTGAGAACAGCATTGCCCTGAAATTTCTGGTCTCATCTTGCAACTGGCAAACAGAGGGTTTTCAGGAAGGGATTGTTCTCAGGGAATATGGACACATCACCTTCTGCAAACAGTGAAAAGTTAGAAGTGAACACATGTGCTTCCATTATTTCCCCTAGCTAGCTATTCAGGGGAAATAGGAGTTTTCTTGTACATAATCACTCTCTCTAAAGTAGGTTAATCCAGTAGAAAACTGTGCATGTCCTTAGAAATCTGAATAAAGGCCTTGTAGAACTCAGTTATGTGCTGGAGGAGTGTGAACACAGGTCTAGGAGTAATGGATTTCTGCATTTCAAATCGGGGCTTGACACTGATACACTGGGTGCATATGATCAGGTCTCTGAGTCTTGCTGCCTTGGCTGCAGTAAGAAGATCAAGCAGCTGTAAAACCTCATTATAAATGGCAGGCATTGTCATTGCTGAGCATTCTGTGGTGCTGGGAACTGGTATGGGTGATTTGTTCCAACACAGCAGCAGCTCCTCAAAATCTGATTTGATCTAGAAATATCATTAAGCCTTGGGCACAGCAAAATATGAAAAGTATGTGGATGGGTTGATTTAGGGAGGGTCTATCACAGCTTCCGTGGGGTTGTGGATGCAGTGTCAGGCTGAGTCTTTAGCATGATGAGGGACATTAGAATGGGTTAGAGTTACAGGGTTAGGTGGTTTTATGTATTCACTGGGGTCTCCACTTGGGAAACGTGACTTCATTACTGTCAATGCTCACTGGTGAAACTGAGAGCAGAGTTGGGCTCACAGCAGTCATGGCTTCTCAGGAGTTTGAGTTGTTCCTGCCTAAAGCTGAGATGCTATCAAGAGCTTCTGCAGACCTTTCTTACAGCACAGTGATAACCAGTGCACCAGGGAGCCCCTACTGGGCAGATCAGTCTGTCCTTGTGGTTACCTGTCAAGAGTAGAACAAATGGAGTCTTTTCTCTCATTCCCTTAGGTACGGTAAGTACGGCAAAGGGAGGCAGTGCTGGCCTGTTCTGTTGGATCATGTTCTCAGTAATTGATCTGCTCCCTTCCCAGTGGTTCTTTTGAAGGTTGCACATGCCCTAATTATGTATGCATGTCCTGTCAATGCATATTAATTGTGTTACGCTTCTCCTCTGCAGAGGGAAACTTGCCCACAGCTGAAGTGTAACTAATGATGCCAAACCTTCTCTGGAGGCGTGTGGTTATTTATTTTGGTTTTTTTTTCAATTCAGCCCTTTACCCCTTCCCCTTCCCCCTCTCTCTTCAGATGGAGTTGATTGGACCTTGCTCTGTGCCAGTGATTGTGATTTCCCTCACCCTCAGTTTTTGTGACTAACCTGGTTCCTGTCTTTGGTTTTTTTGGGTGTCGCCGTCTGTGCTGTGGCCATGTGCTCACTTGCATGCAGTTGAGAAAAGGGCCTCCGGTGCCTCCGCCTCCAAAAGTCACCCCCTCCAAGGAGATCAAGCAGGAGAACATCATCAGTCTGTTTGATGACAATTTTGTCCCCGAGATAAGTGTGACAACCCCTTCGCAGGTTAGCTGCTATGCCCTGCCTAATTTTTCTTTGCCTCTGAACTCTTCCTTCAGACCTTTCTTCTCTTTGGAGGTGTCAAGCCATGAAACCTGGTCAGGTGTAGGAGGAAAGCAAGCTCAGCATTGGACCTCAGAAGGCAAAGGATTACTTAAGAGCTGACTTAAAGGGGAGGGTACCTAAAAGGCAGTCTCATGTTGCTCTTTGAGAACTTTCATTCATAGAAGAAACAGGAGAAATGCACCTGGTCAAGATGCCAGAAAGTAATCACTGCATTTGTTAACCAGCAGTGCACATGGATTATGACTCTCTTCATATCTTACGATATGCTCTCTCCAAACCCACTGATCCTGAGTGTGGATGAAGCATGTTTTTTCCTGCTCATGTACATCCCTGACTGCTGACCTTGGCATCTCTTCCAGTTCTAGGAGAAGACATTTTTGTGCTCTCTGTGCCTTCACCCCATGGGGTTTGTGGTTTAAAGCCCACGCCTGCACAGGGAAGGCCAAAAGGAATTGCCAAAGTTCTCTTTGCAATGAGTAGCTGCTGCAGTTGGATGGACAGGTCTGTGCCTGCAGTTAAGACTGGTGACACAGTCTGTCAGTATTGTCAGGTGGCACCTTCTGAAGTCCTGAAAAAGGAAAAACATTTTCAAATTATAGATTTTCCTCTTCGCTTTCCCTTTGATTTACATCACTGCCAGAGAGGCTGTCCAGGTGGGAAGTTCTCTGTTGGACCTAGGAGAGTCCTTATGTATATAGGAGCCTGACCAGATTTCTGGCTGTATCATGAGAGACCTACATCTACTTTATTTAAATATATATACATATATATATATATATGTGTATATATATTTTCTCTAAATGATTGTTAAAGCACAAATCATATCTCTATTAGTGCTCATCTGTGACTCATTCCCTAATTTTTCCTTGCGTCATGCTGCTCCGTTGCCTCTGGTTTGCCACCTTCCACCCACCTGCTGAGGAGCAGAGATGAAGTGGGGAGGGAAGGAAGTCCCTGTTACATTTGGCATTGCCATAGATAAAACTTGCAGAGTGGAGAGACGATTTGACATCAGTGTTGGAAGGCGGGGACCGCAGGCAGCTGAGCAACTCTTTATCATTTTCTGTGCTTCCTTCTCCTGCATTGTAATGGACAACTCTGTCTGCCCCATGGTCTGTATCATGTATCTCCACGTGAATGCCAGCCCTTAGACATGTTCTTGTGCACCTGATCAGTGCTCTGACCCAGAATGGGATCTGCTGTGACTTTTGACCAGATGGGAGTTCTGAGGGAGGACTCTGGTTTCCAGAACAATCTTCACTGAAGGAAGGGCCCAACAGCCCCGGCACTCAGTGTGTTGCCCAGGGCTGTTCCTGTCAGATGTCTTAGTTCCAGTGAGCTGTCTTGGGGGAGATTTGGGTAAAGGCAAGGGGTGTTAGCCTTTGCATTTAAGTCTTGAATGGCAGGTAAGACTATTCCATGGCTGCAGCCTTTGATGTCTCACTACCAAACCAAGCTAAAGACTGTGGTTGTAACCTCTCTGATGGGTGGCCTGGATGTGCTGGAAGAGGATACTAGAATTACTAGAATGCCAATTGGTTTTTTCATGCTGGGCAGGGCTCATTATTGTGAGATGAGAGCTTGGTTCCTTGTCCTCATCCTTGTGGATCTCAAAAAGACAAGTTCATAAGGCAGAGAAAAATCTGTAAGAGAATTGGGGTGAGAGAAAATAAGAAGAGGTGAAAATGATAGTGATGTGGATGGTATTCAGAGGACTTGGTGTTTCTTGCTCCTTTCCAGAATCTTTTCCATTGTGGGATTTTGATATAACTGTGGAGTCCAACCTGCCAAATTTTGTGTTAGTGAAGAGGTAGCTGAAGCACTAGGGCCAGTGAGCTGGGAGGTCATAGGAAACAGAGGCAAATCTTACTGACTTCTGGGAGACAGCAACTTCCTCTGAAACTGAGCAGAAAGGAGTATCATGTAGTGGTTAGATTAAATCTAGACCACCAAAGTGATAGTCCCGTTTTAAACACCAAAAACTTGTGTTCTTTGTAGTGACTTCTTATTAATGGTAGTCAGCAAATGCGGGATCATTTAGGTAGAGCATTAATCTCTCAAAGGGAGTTATTCTGCTGACTTTGAAGAAAGTAGCAAAGCTTCTCAAATTTATGCCTTTTTAGAAGACTTACATGTGTAAATTTGTGGGATGCCCAGAAATGGAAATGATTGAAAACAGCATTTTTGAACTGGGGAGGGATTCAAATCCCTTTTAGCCAGGGTGAGCTGCCGTATTTTATGTTTCTGACTCAGAAGGCAGGAGGAAATCAGAAGCTTTGGGAGTTAACTCTGAGGTCTCTCAGACTTCCTTTCCAGCAGTTTGAGTGGTTTTCTGCCTGGATTTGTGTTCCTGAGATAGGCTGTATGGATGGCAGCTCTTTTATTTGCAGCTGAGGAAGTCAGTCTTGGTCTGTCAGTATAAAGGCAGCTGGGTGAGCTGTGGGGAATAGATACACATAGAAGAGCAGCTCCTCTGACTCGCCAGTGGCAGTGATCCTTTTGACCGCAGCAGATCAGGTGCTCACACCATGTCGGCTCATTTGGCCTGGTGGGAAGATGAATGAGTGCTATGGAAAAGGCTTGGATTTGGTTTACAGGGCCCCCATGTGAACTGCCTGTGACTGTGGGCACCAGGCAGTCAGGAGCACATCCAGTGTTTGCGCTGCCACCATTTCTTCTGCGCTTGCAGCCTCAGCTCTGGGGTATCGCACACTCTCCCTCCACCGTGCATGTGCGCGTGTGTGTCTAATGCTCCTACTGCTTTTCTCCCTCACTGCTGCCAAGTTTGATGCCCCTGGGCCCTTCCAGGAGGGAGCCAGCCTGTTGGATCTGGATTTTGATCCCATTAAACCAGATGCCACTGTGGGGAAGACCCCCACACCCGCCTCCCAGGTTGGTTCATGTCGCCGTTCCTTCTCCCTTCATAACTGACTTGTTGCCACGTTGTGGTGTGACTTGCACCCACCTGAGTGATAACGTGGACCTGAGCTGTGGGTGGCTGGACCTTGGGTGTGGGTACCCAGACCTGGGCCTTGCAGATGGGGACCTTGGTCTTCTCTGCTGCATGTGCAAGTCCAGGAAGAATCAGGTGGCTGCTGGCCTGGCCACAGTCAGGCATGAGGTGTTCGTGGGGTGCTTGGGCTATGCTCTGATGATCCACTTAATGTATGTCCCTCACTAGAGCAGCATCCTCTGTATGCTGTATGTATTTTAACTGTTACCCTGTGGATGGGAATTCAGTCTGAGCTCTGTGCTCGTGCTATAAATTGCTCTCAAATGGGTTTTTAATTAACAGACACTTTGATAATCTGCAGTTACTTAGAGTCAATAAAGCTGTAGATACATATTCAAGTGATGTGAAGCCCTTCTTTTTCTGTGTCTGACACAGCCTGTGTTCATAGTTGAGAAGCAGCTTCCTGCCTGTCACAGTGTGGTATCAAAAAGGAAGATGCCTAATTCTGTTCTGGCCTGTACCTGGTCCTGTCCTCTGTCAGAGGAAGGTGGACTCTGCCTCATCTTATGTCTAAATGATTGGAGACTTTGAAGTGCATCCTAAATATGGTTGTTGTCCTCACTGAGACTTTCCTTTTTATATGTATGAACTGGTTATTTTTTGCCTGTGGATGCCATTAAAATCTGTAATAAGTGCAATTGGGTTTTTTATAGTACTTCTACAGTATCATCATGTTAAGTAGGTCTGTATGGCACAGATTTTTGTAGGAATAAGACTTCTCTTATCAGAGCGATCAAACATTAGGCATTTGAGTCTCCTAAATTAAAATACTATATCTGCAAGATACTAGCTATTATCATAATTTGGTACACACCAATACAACAAAGTTATCCCTTTTTGGAACTTTATGTGGGTACATGGGCAATTTATGTCTACTTGCCTTTCAGGAGGAGCTGCATACCAGGATAAGCTTTTTTTTTTTTTTTTTTTTTTTATTTTTAATTAGTTTTTTTTTTTTTTT
>VZTJ01003241.1:1279070-1291565 GCA_013397795.1 Orthonyx spaldingii
TTTAATATTAACTAGGTTGATTTTTTTCTGAATCACGAGTTAGAACTCTGATAATTGGTTATACTGACACAGGATAGAAGTATAAATTTGACTTAAAATGGAATTATTTGTTACCCTTACAGCAAGCAACAAATAAAAACCCACTAAGTGGGTTTTTTGAAAGTGCTCAGCAATAGCATGTTTAGTGTTCTAACCGAATTATTATTAGCTTCAGAAGTCATTAAAAGAGAGTCTAAAATCAATAATTTCTACTGGTAACTAAAGTACAAAACATAATGAAAACCACCTAGTTATCAAAGCAGTGAGATTAGTTTCCTGTAGGGTGGGCAGTATGGCAAAGTGGTTAAAGTGTTTTACTACTGATCCAAAGACACCACAGAATCATAGAATGTTAAGGGGTTGGAAGGAACCTTAAAGATCTGTTCCCAGCCCCCCATGCCATGGGCAGGGACACTTCCTACTAGGCCAGGTTGCTCAAGGCCTTACCTAATCTGGCCTTGAAACCTGCCAGGATTGGGGCAAATGTTCATGACTTATTCTGAAATCGTGTTAACTCTACTACTGGGTGTGGGTATATGGGAACATATTTAACCTAATGAACCACAAACACATGGGTTTAGTTTGGTTTGTTTTTTTCTTTTTTTTAATCTTTTTATCTGACTGTGTTATCTGCCACTGATAACTGAATGTGGCTTGACTGTGTCCCTTCATACCAGAGGTAGAGAAAATGCACACTTAAGTGCCTTGGTACTTGGATTTGAATATGCAGCAGGGAGGGGTGTATAAATTCAAGTACTAACAGGTATTTTCAAAACATGCAGAGATAAGTGCTGTTGAATGTGTATGTCTGCTTCAGTCTGATCAATGTCTGTAATGTTTGTACTCGCTGAAATAATCATGTATAAACATGTTTTATTTTTGTTGCTCTTTGACATGCTTAGTCTTTACCTTGGGATTTATGGGAGGTAAGAAATTCATACGGCTTTTGTCTCTCATCATGTCCTGTTCACATGCCAGTGCCATCTCTGTTCACATGCCTGTCTCCTTTCCCTCACTGCTTTTCCTTCCTGCACAACCCAGACCAAAGTTGCTCCATGTGCTTCTGAACCCACTTATGCACATTGTATGAAGCCCCAGGGCCAACAACATGTTTGCAAGTCAGGTCTGGCACTCTCAAACTTATGAATCTGCCAGTGCACCAACATACTGCCTTTCCCTGCTAACTCACTCACCTTTCCCTTGGCATAATGCTGTGAGTGACCTTCACCTCATACTTAATACCACTGTGGCATCATCCTCACTCTTCACAACACAGTATTTCCTAAACTCTGTACATCCTGTTGTCTTGTGTGCAATGCATAAGTATCTCAGCTGCCCCTCATCATTACTGCCTGTACCATTGGATATATACACACATCTGGAATTATCTGTGTGTTTGCTGTTCATCAACCGTCGGTGTCAGAAAGGCTGATGTGAATTAGCTCACCCTGTGTCTACAATGAAAGTTAAGTGCAGGCCCAAGACTTGCCTGGCATCTGCCTCAACCTCTTTGGAGCTTTGGAGCTTGCTGACAAGGGAGACCCTGTACATGTCCTGCCTCTGAACAAAAACCTGACCCTCATTTATGCCCTCTCTATGTATCTGGCCTGGGCAGGTCTCTGGTTTCTGCAGATTAGCCCCTTGGGAGATATTTCAAGCACAACTACTTCTGAGTCCCTCTGGACTGACGACCAGCAGCATGGACAGAAAATGCTTGATCTGGGTGCTCAGGCCAGCTGCTGGAGCTGGCTGTATCCACTGTATAAGCTCATGGCCTTGGCTAATACTGGGGAATGGAGTCCTGCCAACCTTGCTGTTCCCAAGGGACAGATCACCCCTAGAGTGAGTACCTGATAGGACATGACTTAGCCCTGCCTGAGAGCCTGGTCTAAGGGCTCACCGTGGCCGCTACTCTCCTTCACATAATCTTGGGTGATGGTGAGGAAGAAGGTTTCCCTTGTGTGTTCTATCAGCCATCAGTGTTTAACATCCGTCATTCCCCTGTATGTGCACTGTTAATGTCTTTGTAGGGAAGATGAGACTGGTTTAGCTAGGAAAAATCTCATTCCTTTCGGGTGAATGGGCAGGAATGAGGTATGACTGTATCTGATTCAGCTGTGCTTACAGTCTTGGCTGTAAAAAGTTTTTTGGACCACTTCTCTCATCCTGCAAACTGATTTTACCCAAAGGAGAATTTGCTCATCCAGGAAATGCTACTAGTCAAGATGTTCTCACCGTACCAACTCTCACCTTGGCATACCATACACAGTCAAAGAGCAGAGCTCCCTCAAGCTGGGGAATCCTCCTCTTCAAGTCTTCTGAAGTGTTTTTGCTGTAAATGTTGTTCTTAGCTGTTGATGAGAGGAGACCTTCTGTATGGTTCCTTAGTCCTATAGGCCATGAGGTTAACAACTGCATAGAAATTTGAGTGCAGCAGAGCTTGCTTAGTTCTGCAGACTGGGGAAATGTGCATTTGGTGTACATGATGCTGCTGTTGGAATAAGCAAAGCTTTCACACCTGGTAACAGCAGTGAGCAATTCTTCTCCGTGTAGTATCTTTCCATGACTGTAAATGCTTTTATAGGCCTTGGGATGCCCCACAGGTATATAAAATAGAAAAATTAGTAGCTGACAGAAGAATGCCCTTTGTTGAAATCCAGGGGATTAATTTAGATTCAGTTTCTCTGATTATTAAGTACTATTTTTGCAAATTAGCTGCTTTAAAAAAAACCCCAAATCCTCATGTTGAGTTCCTTTTCACTTGTCTGTATACAACTCATGCTTTCTCAGATAGAGCTAGCCTGGCATTTGTCCCAATTCTGGTTTCACTGAACCCAAATGAAAATATCTGGGAGTCAATCCAATTAAACAGGAGAACCCTTTGTAGCATTTCATATACATATATTTACCTTAGCTCTACCAAAGCTCCTGAGGGAATTCTCTGTAGGATGGGAACAGCTCTGCTCTTTATTACAATCTTCTGGCAGTCTAGGCCTGTGGACATGGTGGTGGGGAGACATGAGGAAGGATGTGATAGAGGAGGAGAGCATGTGTTAGATGGCACCATTGGAGCAGCTGAAGGTAAAGTAATGGATTTTTATTAAGGCAAGGATTTATTTCCTTTTTATTGCTGCTGTTATTAGAACACTGCTCGGAGCATTGTGCTAGTGCATGGCTAGTAGGCTGATGGGTGTACATTTAAGGTTTACCATGGTCATTGTTTTACTCTGGGCTTTTGTAAAGGTTGGGACTATGAGAATTGCGACATTAAGGAGTCTGGACAATGCCTTGTTTTTAATATGATTGTATTCAGGGGTACATGTGTCTTGGTTTAACTCCAGCTGGCAGCTAAGCACCACACAACCACTCACTCATTTCCCTCCCATTAGTGGGATGGAGGAGAGAGTTGGAAGGGTAAAAGGAAGAAAATTTGTGGATTGAGATGAGAACAGCTTAACTCAAACAAAATAATAGTAATAATCAATTGTAATGAAAAGGAAAATAACAGAAATAAATAAAACCCTAAAAAACCCAAGTGAGGCAAATGAAAAACAATTGCTCAACACCAACGGACTGATGCCCAGTTCATTCCTGAGCAGTGGTGCCTGATCATCTTTTCCCCTAGTTTATACACTGAGCATGGTGACATTTGGGATACCCCTGTGGTCAGTTGGGGTCAGCTGTCCTGGCTATGTCCCCACCCAGCTCCTTGTGCCCCCCAGCCTCCTTGCTGGCAGGGCAGCATGAGAAGCTGAAAAGTCCTTGACTTGGTGTAGGCACTGCTCAACAACAACTACACCATCAGTATTATCAATATTATTCTCATCCTAAATGCAACACAACAGCCCTGTACCAGCTGTTAGGAAGAAAATCAGCTATCCCAGTTGAAGCAGGACAACATGTGTTTATCAAATGTATGAGACATGTAGGCATGCTAAAGCCGGGTATTCCCATGTATTAAAAATGGCAGATATTGGGAGTCTTCCCAGATGCCGCTGGGCCAGTCTCCCAAGGGGCTGATTTGCAGCCTTGATGCTACCAGATCCAACTTCCTGCATTGTTGCAATTTCTGGGGGGGGCAAGCGAATATCTTTAATTTTGTATTAAAACAGAGTTAACCTGACTTCAGACAAGGGAGAACAAAAACTTGAACCACTGGAAGCCTGTCGTAGGTGGTTGGTTGGTTGGTTGGTTGTAGTGCA
Organism: Orthonyx spaldingii; assembly: GCA_013397795.1. Lineage (NCBI taxonomy): Eukaryota > Metazoa > Chordata > Aves > Passeriformes > Orthonychidae > Orthonyx > Orthonyx spaldingii. Next base: position 1,283,312 of record VZTJ01003241.1, read on the forward strand.
CAGAAATCCCTGTCCCAAGGCTTTTTAGAACAGTCTTTCCCAGGCAGTGATTTGTGGGTGATATCTGAATATCCTTGGTGGTGGCAGCTTTTGTGCAGTAGAAACTTTTCACCAACACAAGTGTTTTACACACTCCATCTGGAATATTCGTAGAAAATTCTTAGTAACAGAATATCCACAACAGAATCGAAAATCATAACTGTTTGGGCCTGTCCAAAATCAAAGGGAGTGAAAGTTAGCACAGTGTCCTATTTGATTCAGTGCTAATGTCATGTTGATGCTGGGTCTGGACTAAGTTCCATGTGTGGACACATTATTACCATGCTCTTTTGTTTCTGGGAGTAGGCGAGTACTTAAATATTCTGTGATTGTTGATCCTTGGAAGTAGACTATGGAGAGGCCCTTGTCCTTTGGCGTGCAAGAGAACCTGTATTCTCTTACAAGTGGGCAACCTAGATGTAATAATAGACACTGTGTGTGTTTAAAGTAGGTCTGCAGTTTAGATCGCGACGAGAAAGAGGCACGCAGAGGCGTTTCATTGATTTCCTCTGAATTATTGCCTGCTGCATGGCTGGAGTTGAGGGATTCTGGCTTTGTTGTGATTTCCATGAGTTGCAGAAAAGGAGGGAGACAGAAATGTAGCCAGACCTTGCAGTGTCTCACCTGTTGATCAGCAGATGGCACAGGCAGTGCCACAGAGCACTTGGGCAGACTGGGCTGTACTTTGCTGCACACACGTGTAGCTGGAATGAGTAACTTCCCACCGGGATGACTTTTGTATTGCAGCCTGCAGAAGCAGCCCATGCAGGAGCTGAAGCAGCTGGATCAGAAGCAGCAGCTGGAGCTGAAGCATCTAAAACTGAAGCTGACTCAGGATCGGTAAACACCTCAAGGGACAGCAGTCCCTGTTCTCCATCACATCCCTTTGTTACACAGCACATGTGGGAAAAACACATCCCTGCCACCGGAGGAGTTACAATGCTCTTATTCAGGGACCAGACTTAGCTGTTGCATTTTATCTGTATAATGCTTAGGGAGAAGTTTTGCTGGAAGTTTGAGTGAAAGAATTGACCCTTCACCCATGTTATGAAACCAGCCCACAGCCCATGCTGTCCTAAGCTGTGTTGTCAGCTGGATTTCCCCTTGCTTGCCATTCACTTTACCTGCCCATCCTCTGGGCTCTGTCTGTGTCTCCTGAATATCCAGGCTGCCTCTTTTTTTGTTTTTTTGTGACACTGCTGCCCTTTTAGGGGACCGGGGTAAGTCCCATCTCACGGCAGCTTGGTTCCTATAGGCTGTCACATTTGAGTTGTCTGTTCCACGAGCGCTCTGTAAGAATGCATTGTGACCACAGCAACTGGGAAATACTGGGCATTATGGTCCCAGAAAACCTATAGCTCATCCCTGCCTTTCTGCAGCCCTAGGCAGAGAAAGACAGCAGTCACCAACCCTGCCTTCTCACTGCTGCCTCTGCTGGCCCTTGGGGTGTTTTTGTTGCTGGCTGGTGCGCTGGGAAAACCCAGTGAAGCCATGGGATGGTTGGGGTCTGGGTCCTCCAGGGTGGAGTTGGAGCTTCAGTTTTGGATTCTCTTTTCTCACTGGCTTTGTTTCCCTTCCTTGGCTGCCACTGCCCACCAGAGCTCTCTGCCTGCTGTTGTTGTGGAAACTTTCCCTGCAACTGTCAATGGCACTGTGGAAGGAGGTGCTTCATCTGAGAGAGCTGACATGCCCCCAGGATTTCTGTTCAAGGTGAGTGTGTGGTCGGGGGGCATTGAGTACCTGGTGAGGGCTTTTTTTTACCCTCTGCTTTCACTCAGCATGGCCATGGACTAGGCCACATTGAAAGGCAGAAAGGAAGTTGAAGGAGAGATATCCTTTCTTCTCCAGTAGCGCAGCTTTGTGCAGTTCCAGATGTTTCAAATGGTGGTGTAAGAGCATCAGCATCTAAAGGTCTTGCTGTACTGTGCAGCAAAACCTGTTCTCTCTGCTCCAGTGGTTTCTGGCTTGGTGGTGTGCTAGTGTCGGTCATGGACTCTGGATAGTGGATAAAAAGTTGTGCTCCCAACAGGAAAAGTTAAACTTTGGTGCAAGTGACAAATTGAGAAGAGTTGGGAACACCAGCAGGAACAGAGGACTCTGTGTATGGGGAAATTAGAAAGTCAGGATTAACACAGAAAAATAGGACTGGACAGGGAAATTGGGTGGGTATTCTGAATATGCCAAAGATCACTCACAGTAAAGGTGTGGAGGAAGGAGTGATTTTGGGTGAGCATAAACCACACATTTAATGTACATAATAGTGTGGTAGCAAGACACCACAGATATATCATGCCCTGAGAGTTTACAGCATCTTGCTATAGGAGCACTTTGCTTTAGTCATGCCCATTTTTTTTTTCTGTGACTTCTCCTGAAAGCAGAAGAATGGCAAAGCCCTGAAGAATGTCAGGAGGCTGGTAACATTTAATCTGGTTTCAGGTGGCATTGTAGGCTATAGTGCTGGAAGTGCTCCTCTCCTGTCCCTGCAGGTCCAGGCCATGCACGATTACACAGCCACTGACAGTGACGAGCTGCAGCTGAAGGCCGGGGACGTGGTGCTTGTGATTCCATTTGAGAACCCTGAGGAGCAGGTGAGTGGGGAAAGCAGGGTGTGGGCCTGGGCCAGGTGGAGCCAAGGGGGTTTCCAGAGCTGCTTCTTTCTTCACTAACAGTTGGCTGGCTGGATGCTGAGCCATTAGTTTGTGGCTGGGAGCTAGCAAGAGAGCTGGTTGTCCTTGAGCTTGAGATTGGCTTCCTGCACCAGAGGGGGGGACTCTGCTTGTTACTGGAAGGTGGAGACATCATCCTGCATAAAGCATGTGGAGTAGCCATGGGTTCTTGTCCCTATCAGAACATTTGAGCCAATACAGTGGCTCTCTTGATCAGGGAGCCCAACAGAGCCCATACTTTGCCTCCTCAGTGCTCCTAAGCTTGATGCACATGCCCTGTGACCACTACAGCACAGACTGTGGCATTGAAAGTAGTGATTCACACCTTATGATGTTTTCGTCTCTTTTGAGAAGTGTTAGAGCTGTGAGAAAGCAGCTGGTGGTGAATGATGTCTTGTGCTTCAGCACAGTTTCCAAATGACCGTGGTTGGTCAGGAGATGGCAGCAGAATCAAAGGCTGGAGCAGGTCTCAGCTCCAGAGAACAAGTCTTGCTGCACATCTTCAATCTGAATTTACTTGGTCATGCTTTTCTTTAATTTGAGCTATTTCTAGAAGCCTTGAGTAAGTCCTCTTCACTTTCTGCATTTAAGGGCACCTAGCTGATAATCTGCAGCAGTTTTGCTACTCTGACTGACAGAGGTGGTGAGTTTATAAATTCATGCTCACAACTCCAACTTTCTCTTTGAAAAAGAAAGAGAATTCTCCAAATCGATTCAGCAGTCATCAGCTCTTTGGTTTGGCCAAGTTCAGATAAGATCTGGATTCCACAAGGAGTAAAGGGAAGATGAGGTAGTTCATAACCTCAGAAGATGTGGATCCTCTTTGTGGCCCAGCTGTTGGCTTTGTGAATTATGGAGACAGATAATGCTCATGCTTGTGAAGTGGAGCTTTAAAATGCCAACAGTTCCCACACAGCTAGGGAGGGAAACGTTTCTGGGGAACAGACAGTGATACCTTCTGGAGACAAGACTCCCCACTGGGTGGAAATGTACAAGCATTTCTGAGCATTTCTTTCTCAGAAAGCTTTCTGGATAGGAAATGAATGGCAACTCCCCCAGATTTTGTGGTAGGAGATGGCACTTGTGGAGCAGATGGCGTTTGTGGAGCAGAGTTTTTCAATGCCCTGTGTTTGCACTTTAGCTGGATGTGGGTGCAACAGCCATGAACTCGAGACTCTCCAAGCTGCAGAGGGTGAGCTCTGAGTGTTGCTAACATGACTCTGTAGCTGCACTGAAGCCCTCTAACCCTTCTACAGTGTACCCTGTGCTACAGCTCATTTCCCTAACCTTGACCATACCCAGCCAGGAACTGCTGGCTGTTAACATGTGCATGAACTGTGCACGTGAGTGGAGGGAGCTTAGGAGAATAGACTGATTCCTGTCCCCACCTAGCAGCTTAGGTGTCAGTTTGTGGGTACATCATCCAGGCCTGGATTCATCTCGACACAAGAGAGGGTTTAGGGCATTTGATAGAAGAAAGGGTTTAGAGCAGCAACACTTCCAAGCTGGCACTTCAAGTGATGTGGTTTAAAATTGTCAAAGCCCAGTCTGGGGCCTCGTGTCTCATCCCTACAGCCGAGGAGACCCTTCATAGCAGGATGTGGTGGGAGTGATGCATGCTGTATGGCACAGCACTATGTGCACATGGATGAGCTTTTGTGCCTGATGTGCTGTGAGCTGGAAGCTGCCTTCTAGACACTTAGGCCCCAGTGTCTTCTGCCTCGTTGTTTGTCTTCCTGATTTAAGGCATGTCAACCCTTCCACAGCTCCTGCAGCTGGCTGCTGCAGATGGGCTCCCATCTCGTGCCATTCCCATGACATCTCCTGAATGTTCCAGTCTGAGGCAGCAGTCAGGGCTAAGTGAGCATGCAGGCTCTGGGGGCTGTGCAGACCTCGTGCCTCCTGCTGCACTCCTAACCCAGGGGCTGCCTCACTGCAAATGAGTGGGATGTGTGCATGCTGAAGGGGAGCTTCCACGGTGGCAGCTGCAAGGCATGCAGAGAATGGGGTGGGTGCACACCTGAGCTGCAAGCTCACTGCAGCCCTCCCACCTTGAATATCTTAAATACCTTGAATATCTCCCTCATGTGCCTAGGATGGAGCAGAAATCTCAGGGCTAGACAGTCTGCAGGCAGAGGGTGGGAAGTCTGGTTCTGCTTATGAGCAGGTTTTACCAAGCAGGACTCCTTTTGCCTCAGTGAAAACTCATCTTTGTTTACAGATGTATAGGTTGGAGGCTAGGGAAGGCGTTATTGAGAGCCCCTAAATCTTAAATCATATATAGCCAAAATGTGGGAGTTTTACTAACCTCACCTTGCATCAAACCAAACAGACTGCTGGATTTTGGGAGGATGGGTTGAACTCCTCAACTCCTAATTCCCGTAGATCAGGATTTCAGCATAGCAAACAAGACTCATTTTTCCTGTACCACCTCTAAAATGCTCATCTGACTGGAGCAGGGATGAGCACCTCCCGGGACTGATTCATCCTTCCCAAAGACTTGTGTCTGAAATGAATGGAGTGAATTACACACTGGAGGTACCTGTCTCTTTTATGGCTGTGGAGAATGCTAGACCCCTCATGTTTGGATTGTGAAGGGTGAGATAGGTGATTCCCATCCTGTAGCTCTGGAGTCTCTTTTGGCAGAATTTCTCCTGCTTCAGCGGGTGTAAATTATGACATGTTTCTGTTACACTTGCCAATTTTTTACTGTGTCTGCACAGTCTGGGTCAGATGGGAGCTTTGGTACCAGCTCTGGTGGGATGTAGCCTTTTCTCTGTGTAAAAGGACACAAAAGCATTTTTTCCTTCTCCCTCATACTCCTCCTGGATTGTTGCCAAGCCAGATAAGAGCATGGCTTTGGTAATGCCTTGACACTCCTTGGCCTGCACTGTGTAGGAAAAATCCCTGCTCATATCTATCCCTTAGCATCTGATCTCTGTCTTCTCCTCCAGGACGAAGGATGGCTGATGGGTGTGAAGGAGTCTGACTGGATCCAGCATAAGGAACTTGACCAATGCCGAGGGGTTTTCCCAGAGAATTTCACAGAACGGGTGCAATGAAAGTCCGAGCCCACCAGCTGAATTTCTGCTGGAAGAAAGCAAGTTTTCTGGTAGATAATTGGAAAAGAACAACAAAAGGAAAAGAAGAGAGAATTTTAAAGGAATAGAAGCCTGACAAAAAGTCAACTTAAAGAGTGTGTTCTTCTCAAAGGGCAAGGTTTCAGAAGTTAATTGAAATTCAAAGTGTTATTAAAATATATACATATTAATAATAATAAGGCAATTCAGATACCCTCTTCCCCTTTGGTTTAAACAGCATTTGGATTCAGAGGACTGATGCAGAAGCAACTCAGTGAGGTTCTCCAAGTACTGCATTGACTGAATTGTCAGATGTCAGTCTGATTCCTGGAAAGGCAGTATTTGTCGAATGGCTTGAGAGTAGAAGCTGCATTTGCTCTTGGGTGGGTTAATCTGTTTTGTGTTGAAGCTGGCTTGCATGGCAACCATAAAAATTCAACCTTTCCTACATCTTCAACCTACAGTAGGCCAAACTTTCTGTTATGCTGTTGAAAAAAAAATGTAGTGTATAGTGTTCACCAATACAATGTATGTGTGTGTGTGTGTATTTTATTTTCTTCCTTTGAAACAATGTTACATAAACTGTGATTTTGTACATATAAAGATAGAAGAAACTACATGGAAAGGGCATGAAGAAGGTGAAATGTGTGAAGCTGTGCTCAGTCCAAAGTTCTTTCAAATGCAGACACCTAAATTCTCACAGTAGTGTTGGCCTGTGAAATCCTAAGGGGAATGGACAAATTCAAGAAGAGAAACAAGACAAAACAAACAGATGCCATTTGGATGTCTCTGAAGTTTAGGAGAGGGAATCCTCTACCACACACATCCCCACTCCTTACCTCTCACACAAAAACCCAAACCTATCAGAAAAGCTTAGATTCATATAGATGGAAAATAGCTCTAAAATCTACTGGTTAGAAAATTTGCTTTTAAAGACAGAGATAAGGGAAGAATTTTTTTTTTCTGTGAGAATATAAAAGAGAAAACACTGAGAAAAAACAAATTGCTTTCTGTGCTTTTCATTGGCATTGTTTTTTGTGGAATTGTATTTCTTATTTTCCTTTGAAGAGTTCTGTAAGTGAAATATCATTAGATCAGCTTTCTCCAGTGCTGTGCTGATGATCAAGTTAACCTCTAGGAAAACTGGACTCTTGAAATGCTCGTTTAAAATGGCTGTGTGACTTCATGCTATTGTAATGCATTAGAAAGGAGGGCGGGAATATCAAAGTGTCAATGTCAAGAAGACACTCCGCAGTCTAATACTGATGCTGAGTCCTTTACTTTACCTTTCCTTTGCTTCTGTTTGTTTTTGAATTTTGTTTTTACTTTAGTTTAGACAAGCAGATGACAAGGCTGTTTCTAAGTGCATATTACACTTGTTAAGATAAGCCGGTCTGACTCTCCAAGACTCTAAAGTCCCACAAAGGTACTTTATAAACTTTACTTGAATACTGATGCAGCTGGCAAGCAAGTCAGGCTATTTTAATTTTTTACAGCTTCCCCTCCTCCCCCATGATCGTTTTGCCCTGAAGGGATTTTTAACAGTGAGGTTACCCCGTGCTCAGGATCACTCTGAAATAATCTTCCAACCTGGTAGGAGTTGGCTTTTGTCAAAGCTGCACAAAATGCTGACAGAGTACTGAAAATCTCACCTTTTCCTATCTGTTTGGATTTTTTGTAGAACAACAGAAAAACATTATAGGACAAAAATTGCGTTTTTTTTTTTTTTTTTAAACTTAGTTTGGAGGAACAGATCTGATTTTGATTAGGAAATATATTCTTATAAATTCAAGCATTGTTGGAGTTCCTCCTGCTTTCAGCTTGGGATATGATCCGTGCTAGTTATTTACAGCAATGTAACAGGCATTTAATCTGTCCTGTATACCCAAATCCCTTCTCCTTTTTAAAAGAAAAAATGTGCAGGAATTTATTTTGCATCACTGTTAGAAACCCCAATAGTATTTAGGAGTAACTGCTCACAATACAGAAGGACTGGACTCCACAAGTTATAGTATGGTGAGCTGTTGCTTTAGAATACTGCCCTGTTTGACTTTTTTTTTGCTTTTTCATCAGGGTTGTCTTTATTATTACTCCTGTTTTTCCAAAATATCTATTTTTATGCATTTGTGACTCCCATTACTCCTTTAAAGATTATTCATATAAAAATATACATTTAAATATACATAGAAATATATATATATTAAAAAGCGGGTTGATCCAATTAACATAATGCTGTCAGCTTAAAATGTTTATTTTTATGCAAAACCTGTGGATAATAGCTTTGTTTTTTTAAAAAAAGGACAAGATTCTGAGTACCAGAGCTGTGATTTTTGTCTTGTANCCAGTACTGTATTGTCCCTGCAGAAGTGGCAGCACTCTGCAAAAAAGGGATGTTGTTTTCAGGTCACGTGAGTGATGCTCCGATGTTGCCGGTGGGGAGAGTGTTGTGTCTCTCTCCATTTGCTTCCC
>VZTJ01003242.1:9280-26985 GCA_013397795.1 Orthonyx spaldingii
GAAGGAAGGGAGGAAGGAAGGAAGGAAGGAAGGAAGGCCCTAGATGGAGGCACTTAAGAAGAGGCTTGCCAGACTGATTCAAGGTGTCTGTCCCACAGAAATATACGTGCCAGTTGATAAAAGGCTAAAAGTCTGTTAGCTGGAAGAGCTGAATACAGTTTTTTCAGAAATAGAATGCTCTTTGTTAAAAAAAATTTCCATACAGGCCTAGTTCATAGATTTTTTAAAATACATTTTCAAAAGGGTTTATTGCTTAAGAGAAATAAAATAGCCAAGACCCCAGCTGGGAAGCCAACACAGAATATATCTCTACAAATTTCTCTTAGGAAATCAAGTTCGATAGCTTTCACTTTGCCAGAAGCCTTCACTTCCCTGTGTCTCTGGCTACTGACCCTCCTCTCACAACCAGAAGCAGGCACAAAAATCACTGTATTTCCTTTCATGCATCTTGCTAATTAAGAGTTCAAAAGACCTAAAGAAAGACTTCTTTGGCTTGCTCTTCAATAAACATGCCTTTGAGCTGTAAGGGCTTACAACCTTGCTTTTTCCTACATCTGTGCTTTACACATGGAACAAGAGATGGAATATTTTCTTGAGGTTTCCCTGCTCTGTTTAATTAAAGCTTCCCCTTCCAGGATCCAGCTCTAACCTGCAACTAACCTTTTATGATCCTGATGCTCGCTATCTGCTGTGGAGTCTTCTAGGCAACTAATTATGATGGTCCACTATGGATTTATGAAAGAGAGCTTTTATAGATCTTGACTTCCCTTAAAAAAATCTGCTTCCCCCTGAAAACCTGTAAGAGAAATCAGGTAACCTTTTACTTTGCATGAATACTTTCCTATAGGAACAGAATGAGAGCAGCTGTTGCAGGAGACACTGCTGGTCTTCAGGCAGGATTTAATTGTTATGGCAGATGTTACCAGGTAATGCTATCTAACCTATGTCTGCTCAGCCACTCCTGGGCAGACTTGTGCCCTGAGTCTGCCAGAAGTCATATAGCCACATATATATGGCACACAGCCAACAGATAGGACTTTTTAGCACAGATTATTGGTCAGTTCAGGGCTGTATTATCCATAGTCACGATAAACAGGAAAAGATTCTTTCTGCTTGCATTCTTTCCTCTCCAAAACAGCAAAAAACTGAAGAGCACTAACAAAAAGAAAAACCCGTTCCCCATTGTCTCTCATAATTACTTTTGTTGTGAGTGAAACTTAAGGATGTTGATAGATAATTTCAATTATGCAGGGTTTGGGGTAGGGAATGCTATACAAGCAGAATAAGAGTTTAATCTCTGTAATTGGAAGGGTTTTTTGTTTTGTTTTGTTTTGTTTTAGCTAAATAACAAGACTCTTGAAAGAGAAGATTGTTGCCATACTATTTAACTGCCTTGGTGGCAGTATTGGTGGCTGGGAAATGAAAACAGGCAGTGCTTTGAAAATACACAGATGCCACATTACTTAACTCTCCCACAGAAGCCTACGCTTCCAGGTTGTGTGTGTTTTTCAGGCCCGAAGGAAGGATAATCATCTTAATATTTTTTATGTGCGTTGTCACAGGTGCCTGTGCCAGGCTGGGATGCTTATCATCATGGACTGCTCTCAGGTTTGCATGATTTACCTGTGCTGATTTTGCATTTTCAAAAATGGAGGAAAACATTTATTGGTGAAGATACATTTTTGCAACAGTGTTTAGCCTATAAACTTGCGTATGTATTTCCTGTTGAAATGGGCTACTACAAACAAGGTTTTGGGTATTGTTTTGAAAATATGGAAGCTTTTGCATCTTTGAATTGATATCTGTGTTTAAAATAGCTTCTACTACTTTCTCCTGATTAAAATAAACTCATTAAAAAGACTATGAACAGTGTAATAGTGTACAGGTGAAGTGTGGTGCTATTGTTTGTTCAAATTGTCTTACTATACTTTGGAGGATGGATGTATACCTAAATCTATTTCCTATATTTCAACAAAAATACTTACCCCAAAAAACTGTTCCTTTCACTAGTGTTTATATCATACATGGTCCTTCTAATCTAAATTTAGCCCAGTGCTTTAGCAATAAAGAAATAAGCAGCTGAATGCTTTTCTATTTTTTTGAAACTTAGTTGAAATACAATATATTGCATCAATTAACCGAACCTTATACTTTTCTTCATCAACAGGTGCAAAAAGCACAGCCATGTACTCTTGCAATCTAGCCAGTTTATACGCTGTATTTTTTTCATAATAGTTAACATAGGATATGCTGCAAAAAGGAGCAGTCGGTCAGAATGATCCTGTTACTTCTGTACTCAATGCTCTTCAGCTGATCTGTTAGCACTTTCTCCCAGATCACAGAGGGTCAGCAGTTGCAGGTGTTTCTTTTTTGTGTGTCACTGCCTACATCTTAAAGCTGAGGTCTAAGGAAGGGAAATCACTTCTCCAGAGACACCAACAACAATTCCCTTATTGCTGGTTTAATGAGTTATTTATAAGAAATACAGGGAGCCCAATGATCTAACTTTCTTCAAATAAGGATCAAGGGCAGCTTGGTAAAGCTATAGTAGTTGAAAAAGCTGGTAGGAGTGGGCAAACTAATCTTAGGGATAGCTTTACCTTCATTTCAGGGATTTATGTTGTGACATACAAGTTTATTTGGAGTCCTGGTTCATCCTTTAAATCTTAGACTTATTCTTGAACACCCATACGTGCTGAATCTTTTAATATAACAAAGCTAGTCCTAAGGTCTTACCCCTAGCCTGTTCAGGTCTTGAGCAAAAAAAATTGTATATTTTTTACCTCCACACTAAAGTAATAGAACACATCTGCTCATCATAGAGAATAATGATAATATGACTAATTCAGTTAATGATAGTGTGTCATCTAAGTAATAGACCATGCTGCAGGCTCTCAGTGTTGCACTGCCTCATATGCCCTGTAGGCAAAGATAACCTCTTTGTTCCAAGAGCTTTATTGAAGATGTTTTCCTTTTCTGCTTCCCTTTCTTATAATGCTCCATCAATTTCTGAAACAATGCAATTAGCAGTAATTATAAGTCGGCTGGAAGAATGAAGAGAGGTTTTTAGATGATTGTCTTAAAATTTGCTCTTCTAAATGACAACAGATCAACAGATCTGCCTCATATAAAGAAGGATACACAACAACTCTGTCACTGCAGTGACACTCCTTTCTAGAAACAGTTTCATTTATTATTTTAGGAAGCTGATAGAAGTAAAGAGAATAAAAGAAACAAACCAATGAAAAATTAATTTTCTTCTAGCCATATTTATAATAGAGAGAGAATATAAAATAGCTATTATGCCAATTATTTTTGTTAACATCATCATCATGCATGGTGAGTATAATATAACTATCACTAAGGCAAATATCCAAGTTTTCCATCTGGTTAGCTGAAAAGGACTGCTTGTGTTATTTTTAAAATTATGCTCATAGTTTAGAAGTTTTAAAATTTATTTTCAAGCCTTAGAGGTAGGCTGATGCTTGAGCACTGAATGACAATTGCTGACTGTTGTCTGTTCTTTTCTCTCCAAGAGACACATAGTATACTCTCTTCACACAAAAACAGCTATAGAGAGTTTTCTAGCTACATATTCACCCAAGTGCAACATACAATCTTTTGATATTTTCAGTGAAATTTTACATTTGAATATTAAACATATATATATTCACATATGAATATCTATTCCTAAAAATAAAGTGACACACTGCATCCCGACACCCTGTCTTTGACCAGAATCAGTAGTGCAGACAGACAGAATGCCACACACATTATTCATGTAAGGTATGATTCTCCCAAATCACTTCATCCTTGGTGGAGCCAAGGAGTGGCACGACTCATGATTGCATTCAAAAGGCATTTGCAGGATTGGCTGTAGCTGCCATATGCCCCAGACACCAAGTGTCCCTGGCAGCCCACCAGAACCGTAGCATCGGTCATGATCCTGTAGCTGCTATCAGCAATGGGTGAGGTGCTGTATGCTCATCATTCCTACTGCCTCAATAAAGATTTGTTATACAATTTGTGTTGTCAGATTCTGTTACCGTTCAGCCCACAGAAGGCCACGTATTCTAACATTTTTTGCACTATGTAAGAAATTAAGAGATGCGGTGGGTACAAGATGGTTAGAAAATTCATTCTTATTTCAAAATCAAGTACTGTTTCCTTTCTGACATCTCGCTTTCACTTATTCTGAATTCCTAGTACAGGACCTGAGGCAGTTAAAAGCTCTGTAGTCATGTTCGTTACTTCATACAAACTGTTAGAACATATGAAGGTGAGTGGTTCACTCTGTGGTTTTGTTATGCTGCTGGGCATATGTCAACCTGCTCTAAGCCCTCTCTTGTATTTAAAAAAAAAGAGCAACACCATGTCCATATGGCAAAACAGTACTCTGCTCTTTTTATGGACAAGTTCATTACTGGAAGCAATTTTCAGGTAGATGCAGGGCATGTCTTTTCAGCTACTAAGCCCTTAAAAGCTCCAACACAGCTTATACTCTCAATATGCTCATTTAAACAGTAAAGATCATGAATACGGTGTTTGTCACTATAAACTTTTTACTGAATGACATTAACTAATGTTAGGCTCATCCTAAGTTATTTGGTAAAAACATCAACCTTTTCTCAACAGCTTTCTTGTGATAAAAATTTTCACAGGTTTGATAGGTATGCAAATATATACTTTATACAATTGGAGAACAATAGATATAGCTATTAAGTACTAAGGCAAAGTGTAAGGGTGTTTGCTAGCCTCTATAAATACTAATATTCTCCATATTCCAGAGTAATGATCCAGCATTTGGCTTGTTACATATATAGAAGCTTTAATAATTACCCTGAGACTTCAGAAGGCAGAAAGTCAGATGAAAAAATCTGGAAAGTACTACACTGAGCAATGGCCCTATAGTTATCAATAAAATAAATCAAAACTGCTTCCTAGTCAGGGATCTGACGTTATACAAGTGGCTGCTTTTTGGTATCAGGCATATAAAGCTCTGAGGTTTCAAGATATACCCTGTCCTTCTGTGCTGCCTAGCAGTGAGCTGATGTTTACCTCCTGCCAGTATGTTGCCATACAGGATGACAGGAGATGGGCCTCCTAGATCTGAAAATCTCTTAGATCTGAAATATGTCCCTGGCTAACACAACAAACAAAAGGTTTTTCAGGTCAGATTAACCTGCCTAACTGTTCTTTTGAACAGTATAGTCCTTTAGGAGTAGTTTTAAATCAACTATGTGACAAATAAATAGATCTTACAAAGTTAGGAAACCCCAAGACAGACTTTTTCATTTACCAATAGGTATTTGACATGTAATAGCTTCAACTTCTAATCTAATTAAAAGATTATCTGACATACTAATTGCCTTGGTACCTAGCTCAAGAATTCCTGACACAGCTCTCCAGAAGTAAGCAAGGTCCATATTTTATAGAGCTGTGGATTTCAGCTACTTCACAGTGAATTAAAATATTTGCCATACCTGAAAATGTCTCCTGTAGGGTTCCCTAGACTCCAGAGAATCAGTAGTTATGATGACTTCCAAGGCTCTCAAGAAACTGCTAATAGGAATTGAATGAGACAATCAAGCATTCAGAAAACTGGCTTACTAAGAAATATGGTTCAATGACATAACATGATTATTGGAGAACAGCTATAGTCTAGACCAGCCTTGGGATTTTTTTATGTTTTTTTTTTTTTATTTTTTTTTTAAATTTAGTGGTGCCAGTTCATGACACAAAGATGTAGTTATAGCTACTAAGTCATGGTGGACTGTGTTGTCTCTCTGAGTTCTTTCAACTCTTTGTCACTTTCTGTTCTTATGGTTTTTGGTCCCAAGGCCAAGAAGTACCAGCTGGCACCCAGTCACAAATTTTAAGGAGCAGTCCCTTTGAAATAAATCAGTCTTGAGGAATGTTATCTGGAGCATGTTGCAGTGGGGTCAGGGAACACACTTGTAAGAGAAATGGATAATGAGAGGTTCAGGTTCGGGCTTGGTTCCCGGTTCTCTTCTATTTCACTTTTTACCTATGCCCTTTTACATTCCCTGATAGCCACAAAACTTGTCTATTGAGTACTTCTGATATTCTGAAACCACTCTCTGAGGTTTTTGCTTCCCAGACTCCTGTCTAGACTCTTCTCAGCCTAGGCTTCTTGGGTAACAGGGAAGTAGAAAAGTGAACTTAGCACAAGGAGAGCCATAGTATTTCAAGGAAGTGGTATGACAGATTTCTGAAAACTAAGTTTAGTTGCCTGTTTAACTTACTTTGACCTCATAGCTACTGTGAGTCCAAAGTCAGCCAGAATTTCTGTCAAGGCACTCTTGCTTTCTATTTTCCCTCGAGTTCCAGCTACATAGGGCATTTAAAGGTAATAAGAGGTTACTGCCATATTTTTCTTCACACTGCTTGCTCCAGTCAACTCTTTTATTTGGAATGCACATTGTACCTTGGGAATACAGACCAGTAAGGTAGAACGGATAACCTCAGAATGTAGCTTTACTGTGTGTCTCAGTTTGAACTGGAATAGAGTTAATCTTCTTCTTAGTAGCTGGTAAAGTGCTCTGTTTTAGATTGAGTATGAGAATAATGTTAATAAAACGCTGATGTTTTGGTTGTTGCTTAAACAGAGCTTATTCCAAGTCAATGACTTTTCAGTTTTCCATACGCTGCCTTGTGAGCAGGTGCACACGAGGCTCTGAAGGAGCACAGCCTGGACAGCTGACCTGAACTGGCCAAAAGAATATTCCATACCACAGAGCAACATACTCAGTGTGTAAACTGGGAGGAGTTGACTGGAAGCCATGGATCATTGCTGAGGGATGGGCTGGGAACTGGTACGCTGGTGGTGAGCAGTTTTACTGTAGAGCACTTGTTTCTCTTGGGTATTATTATTATTAATTATTATTATTAAAAATTATTAAACTGTGATTATCTCAACCTGCCAGTTTTACCTTTTCCCACATCTCCTCCTCATCTCACCAGCAGGGTTAGGAGGATGTGAATGAATGGCTGCGTGGTACTTAGTTGCTGGCTGGGGTTAAACCACAGTAGCCCTTTTTCCAGAGTTATCTCCAGAGTTTCAGAGTTCCAGTCCTAGAACTCTATCCTGGCCAAACCAGAACTCTGTGATTATAATTTAATGACATATTAAGTCTTGGACCTCAAGAAAGCAGGTACTTTGAACACGTTAGAGAAATAAGACATGAATCCAAAATATAAAACATAATGAAATCGTGGACCATAAAAGGAGTTTGCAGCCTGATAAAGACATAATTTTTTCTGTCAAATTTCAGTGCACAAAACAAAGGATCGTGTTAGGCCAGCCATCACTAAATGTGAACATTATCTTTATCTGATCAATATCTTTACATAGAGAGGACTGCAAATGTCTTTTTGCCCAGTCTAAAACACTGATGCTATGGACATAATCCAGAATTATGTCATTCTTCAGTGAAATTACTCCAGTAATTTTAGAGCAGATGCAGTTTATCTCGATGCAAATCTACCTCAGGTTTTCCTTTGCTGTTGATGGTTTGCAATCACTTCCATATGGTATGAGATTATAATAGGCTGCTCAAGGGAATGAAAATAAGAGATATGGCAATTATGTCCAATAATGAATGTTTAAAGAAGATAAATCAAGACATCCTCTGTAGTCATTTACTGTTGATCAAAGGAAGGTCAAATATGTTATGCATTGTTTTTAGGTACAACACATCTTAGTGGAAAGCCAAAGTCATCCTAAAATTCATAGAGAGCTTTTCTCTATATATGATGCTCAAGAAGAAAAAAAAGTGCACTGCACAGAGAACTACAAAACTCAGAAACACATTCAAAGTAGAGGTGAGGTTTATTGCCTGACTCTGCTCTCAAAGTCACTTGTGAGACAAACATCAACCACAAACAATATACAGAAAATCTCACATTTCTGTGCAAAGACATCTCTGATGTTGAGTTAATGCAGCAAAAATTAGGATAGGAGTAATGTTTATTTCCTCTGCCATCAGCCTGATAATTTCTAAGAAAAAACTGATTTAGACAGCTGGGATGATGACTTCCGACAGAGCTCATCTGATATTGCTTTAAGAGTGGTCTGGAGACTTCTGTCTTTGGATTTATGTCAGTAAATTGCATCTTGAAGGTTGTTATCTAAGTCTAGCTGACTCATTGCTCATGAAACCAAACATCAAATGAAAATAGAGAAAAAACCCACACATTTGATTGATTAGTCCACTGGTTTATTTTTTAGTATATAAATTATTCAGATTCACTTCCATTGTCTGACCCTTTTGAACTGAATTTCTCCTTGTAGAAGAAGGATCCTGATGACAAGGTAATTGAGTATTCCAGGATGGGTCTCTCTGAGTCCCTTTTGTGAAAAATGCTGTGGTTTGCATAAATAAATGAGAGCTTTATTCTCCAGCATAACTTTTCAAGTGTTATGATATGGTTGTTTGTCCTCATTGCCTCCACAGGCATGCACAGCATAACTTTCTTTCTGGGTTTCATTCCACTGTCTGAAAACATATATGTAGCCTTCCAACACACGAGCCAGGCCCTTTGTATGGAGCTAAGCCACTGGACACCTGTGAAATCCAGCATCACCTACCATTTCAACACCTAGATTAGCTGACGAGTCTGCCAGAACTGGTTCCTCATGGCAATCACCTGGCATAAAAAAAAAAAAAAATCAGCTGTCAGTCTTCAGTATAAAATCACCCTTGGGGCATGATCCCACTGAAAAGCATTATTTTTTATAAGGAAAGACACTTTTTTGTTTCTCCCCCTTACAAATGGTAGCTGATTCCGCCTCTAAGCCAACAGTCCTTCTAGGAAAGAAATTAAATGTGAAGGATTGTGACAATATGTGAAGGTTGAAAATTAATGAAGGATTTAAGGAATTCTTCAGCTGTATGTGCAAATAGAGTAGCTGAGAGAACGCCAAAGAAAAAGCATATGTGCCTGGAGTGCTCAAAGACATTTAAAAGTTTAACTGGACTATTAATCTAGGCCATCATCTGCGACAGCCTCAAGTTGCTATTAATTCCACTGAATTTTGCCTTTGAAATGATTAAATTTTAGGCAGTCCAGAGAGGAAAGAAAGCAAGGTTTTTATATGTAACATTAGGTCTGTGAAAGGGGTGATGGTGTGGATAAGGTAAAACACTGATATAAGTTCTACCATTTGGAAAAGAAGTGGGTTTCATTTACCAGAAACAGGCAAAGCACAGGTTTAATGTTGCATATAAACAATGCATCAATCATGATCAGTACCAAAAGCCAGTAAACCTTAGGGGAAAGTGAAGTGACATGCACTGAAATTGATGTTTAATCTGCAGAGAGAGATGCTAATGTTTGATCTGTCATAACGTTATAAACTGTGGTTCATTTATATTAAAAAATCCTCTGTGAAATAGAGCACTTCAGTAAAATGCAATTTGTTGTTTCATTAGTGTTGATATGACTATCCTTTCTCCACTACCCAATACACTGAGAGAAGGCAAAAGAATTGCTGCTGGTAGAAAGGAAAAGGGCAGTGGAAAGAAATAAAGTTCAAAATATCCGTGTTAACTTTCGTATAGAAAAATCTTGAGTCTCTGGGTCTTCATCAGGCATGACAAATACTGTGCTGGTTGCCACAGAGTAAGAACAAAGCTGGAAAGGAGAGGGCAAAGCAAATACCAAGCACCTATCATCCTGAGTACAAGTTGTAAGTTATGTCAGACTTTTTAAAACACTGATATCTGCCCAAAGATCATTTTCTTACAAGGTTAGTTTCTTCTTTAGGTGTCAAATATATAAAACAAGCAAAAAAAAGCTAACCCCCTGAACTTTCTATTCCAAGTCTTCCCTGTTCTATGTTTGATATCTGTGACAATATTTTATTGTTGGTACTTGTCTTTCTTAATATAGGAAGGGCTATGCATTTGTAAATATTGCATGAGATAAGGAGAAAATTGATGGTTTGCCAGGCTTCCTTATCCAAGAAGAGATATCTCAGAAGTTGTTTATCAACTGAATAATTCCAAAAAGGATAACCCAGGATCATGATCCAAGTAGAAATGAATGAGAATCACTGTATGTAAAAAACACATGATGTTTCTGATCTGCAGAAATAGCAGGTGGCTCAATGGCCACCATTATAAAACCAGGATGTGTACAAAATTTTTCTGCTAGTCATACATGTAATGCATGCAAAATCCATGATGTATTTCAAATAAGTGAATCAGGGTAGCTGGAAAAGAATATGGGTAGCTGTTTTGGCCAAGATGATAAATAAAACCAGTAGAAAAGCCATTGAAGAGGGTCTGTGGCTGACAGCCTGCAGTGTGGCTCTCAGGGCCAAGCTTTTCAGGGTACTTAGGCACCTAAAGATGCAAAGAGATGCCTAATGGTTAAAACTTTGCCAGCTTCTTATCTGCATCTTTAGGTGCCTAAACACCTTTAAAAATACATCTGTAACATCTGTAACTCCTAGGGATACAAGCCATGCCAGGATTTCTAGCCACTTGTTAATGAGTCACCACTAGGAGCCAGTTGGAAGCACTTGCGTGCTTGCTTGGTTTATTTTAGATGTTGAGTCTGCAGTTCTAGCCAAATAAAGGATTAGGTTTGGAATAGATAACACTGAAGTCTTAAAAAGGTATTTTTCATGAGATTTTGTGTGTGGTAATATGATTCAAGATGTCCCAAACAGTTAACATGCTTGCATTCTGAAATTATGTTCCATTTCCCAAGGGATAGCCTTATCAGTTTCAGGTATTATGGAAACAGATTATTCCAGCCCCTTTCAAACCTGTTTCCACTTTGTATAAATAATTAATTGTTCCCTGAAGCAGGACCTTGAACTAACTCTCCAACTTCCTAGGTGTATTCCCAGCAGTTGAATTTGCGTTACCTTATATAAATAATGAATACATCAACTATTACTGTATATTTTAGTACATATTTAGTATATTTTAGGCAAGTCTCTTAGCAGAGGATGTGCTTGCACAGAATTTTTGATATTTTTGGCCAAAAGCCAAGGTTTTGCAAATTTTCTGGCTGTACTTGAGCTACAGCTAGAAGACCTTCTGCTTTTCACAGAGAACCAAAGCAATAGGGACCTCTCTGAAGATTCAAAAATTAATCCATTTAAATTAGAGGTAATTTTAGCTTCAGAATTCTGTTTTTTAAACTATAAATATTGCAGGCATATTTTTTATTTAACAATGTTTCTTGCTACCACAAGCCTCTGTTTTTCTGCTTAATTCATAATTATTTATAGTATGTTTTGTTTTGTTGCACATCTTGCTTCTGCCAAAGCTGTAAGCTAAATTTAAAAATGGTCATAAACCTTTGACTATTTTTTGCATTAGGAATCCTGACTGTGAGTCAGTTTTTCAGAGGCTTGTTACTGATGTCATTAGAGAAAAAAAATGTTCTGTCCTTATCGAAAAGAAAATGGAAATGTTTATGATAATAGACATTAGTCCTACATGGAAGCAAGGAGTCTGTAGGCTCCGTCTCTTGTTAGCTCCAAATGAGATAATCTACTAAAATTTATGTCTGAAGTCATTACAGGAAACCATGTCTGGTCCAAAGGCTGTATCTTAGTCTAAAAGCATGTAATATAGATGAGAGAAGTCATTGTAACTGAAATAATGTGGTTGTAAGATCTGATTTTTCATGATCCATCAACACTAACATCACTCTTGCCCCCAACCTCGAACATGGGATAGCTTTTCGATATTTTGAAGTTGCTATGTTTTATAACACTGCTGGTTAGTGAGAACAGCATGCTTTGGATGATCATTGAGTTAGTAAATGACTTATGGGTTTTAATATCTTGTTTGTATGCAGTTTACTGCTGAGCAGAAACCACAGAAGCCCAATCAGACTAATCAGTAAGGTTATGATTGCACAGCTAAAAAGATGGTGCAGGATCATTCCTGAGCTTTGAGATGAAGTCTTACAAACTAGTTTGCACTTGCACAATCTTTAGAGATAATCACTCCTAGAGAGGTTTGTTTTGGAGAGGGAAAGAAACAGAACAGTTCAAAATAGAGAAGTGAAATGACCTCACAGGCAAGAGATGCTGATGTTTCTTAGCTCTTCATCCTTTCCTAGAGTTAGGTTGCTGAGTCAGACATGCCTCTCTCATAGAAAGCACCAAAGAGGATCACTTACACTTGGTTATACCCAGTAGTCAGTGTGGAAGCCACTTAGGAGATGGAAAAATATTTTCACGTATCCAGTCTGTGTGATCTGAAGTGGTTCCCCCCAGTGTCTAAATCACAAGCCTGGGGGGATATGCTAGGGTGGGTAAAGTGCCTTTTTAAATGATCCTAACTGTACAGTCTGAGATAAAGAGTCAGTGTAGAGCCAAGAAACCAACTCTTCTGATGGATGCTTACAGGATCCTGGATAGCTGAATGGGATCTGATGCAGTTGCCTCTCATGTGTTGGTGTTGCAAGTGAAGCTTCATATCCTGTGGTGAGGGGCCATTTACTCCTGAGGGTGCCTTCATCATTGCACAGCTGGGTATGATGGACACAGAGAGATGTACACCTGCTCATGTCAGAAAGTTTTGTTCCCATTTTGGGTTTACAATTGGACCACGGTGTCATGCTCCACACACAAGATAAGCTTAGGTAGCAGCTAAGAGGTTGGTGGAGGCATCAAAACTTGAAAGACTCTACCAGAAAGATAACACCCATAGTCACATACCAGCTGCATGAGACTGTTTAAAATGTCAATGAAGCAAAAATCTTGGATTTCAATTTCTAGCACTGCAGTTACATTCCTAAATATGTTTATGATTATGCATCAGTCAGCATTCCCAAAGTATAAGAAATGTCTTAAAAAAAAAAAAAAAATCCTCTCTGTACACTGGAATTCATCGCTTTCCTAGTTTAAATAATCCTTATGGACAGATCCACAGCAGGTATAAATACCTCTTTTCTAAATAACTTATTTCCTCTCTCCTTTGTGCTTGGGAATCTTCTTTAACTGACTGTCTCATCTCCTGCTGCTGGATAATCTTTTAATAGCCTCAGTAATTTTCTGGGTTTTTTTCTTATCAAAACATATGCAATAAGTGAACTTGTATGATGTTCCTGACCAGCACTGCCTAAGTGTTCTCAACCACCATCCATTTAAAGGCAAGTTTTCATTCTGCCAAGGATTTTGCTGATATCTGTAATGATCAAGATTTTGTTTTCCCTATATTTAGCAGGAAATATTTTCTCTGCTTTTCTCACTTCTAAGCAGTTTGGGCCACATGTGCAGCTAAGAATTTTACAAATCTTTAGTTGCTCAGACTGGGAAGTTAAGATATTTCCTGCTGGAACAGCATCAATAGAGGTTTTAGGCACTTGCCAATGGCCTTTCAAGGAAATTATCTTAAACAGCCTACTGGACAATGATCCTTTCAGAATGTAGTGGAGTTCAGGCACATTTAGAGGTCACCCGTTCCCCCATTAATTCTACCTTGCTGAGAAAAATGCTGAGAGAGGTACAACATAGCAAATACCTTTTACTCCATCAATAATTTCTCTTTCCCTTTTTGCTTCCAGCACATATTGCTGCAATTAAGCCACAGTTGGATGCAAGAGTACAATTATGCACTCTGCATTACTGTAGAAAAGAAATAATTACTTCAAAATAAATGTAATTGAAATACCCTAGCAACCTGAGTGGTTTTGGATGCATACACTTGGAGACAATTTCAGATGAGCATTCTGCAGTTTGAACTCACCTTACTGAAGATATTGCAATGTAAAGTTACATATTGTGTCTTTCAAAGATTAAGAATTGACTTTGACTGATAGGTTTAAAAAAGTCCATTTTTTTTCATGTCGCCCTTTTATCAATGGGATCTTCAGATAAATATTTGACCTACAGCCCTGTTCTCACAGAAATTTGCAAGTGGGCTGGTTACGGTTTCAAGTTCTCAAGAAAAGTTCTGTAGATGGGGAAAAAACCCTCTTTTTGTCCTTTACAAGACTCTGGAGCAAATCTTTTCATTTCTCAGGACCTTGATTTAAGGCAAGATTTCTAAGACATAAATGAGATGAAGTATTTTTTAAACTTTTCTCACATTCCCTTGTTCTACAACAAAAAGCACTGTGCTACAAGTTCTAAAGTAAGTATTTCAGCTCAGAAATGCATTGACTGAGCATGTAGACTCCTTTTGTATCTCTCAGACCTCCAGAATGAAGCACTTGGATGTGAAGAATTGTATAACCTCTTCAATTTAGAACAGTGTTGTACCTCCCAAATACAGCTAGAAAGGCTTCATTATGTGTGGAAATTTTCCTGTATTTTGTTGTTACTGCTTTAGAGGCCAGCTGAGAGAGGTCCCTGCTGACACGCAGCATTCCTCAGATGGTGGAATATGGAACAATTAGTAGGCAGGTTTTGAATTTTCTAATGGGAAGTAAGTATAGTGCCCAGGTATCCCCCAAAGAAGGTAATAAAAATAAATCAATATGCTAAAGACTTGTTCTTTTCTTAAATATGTAAAATGGTGATAGGAAATCTAGAGTTTTTGCATCATCATCACTGTTCTTTAGAGTGCCTGTCATGTTCAGTATTGTTGCCCTTGTTGTTAAAACAAAACAAAACAAAACCAAAAGAACACACACGCACAAAAAGACAGGCTTTCCTGTGTTTACCACTCAAAGGTTGTTTCAGTTTTAATGACTGTTTATGCATAAACCCAAATAACTGGAAAAGTCCCTAAGAGAATACCAGCTTCACAAAACTCATATTGTTTTAACACAGTTGTTTCTCTAGGTTACCTGGTTTCAAAGTGACCCTGAGTTTTCAGAGGCACTGTTAGGAAAATCTTGTCACTCTCCATTGCATGAGTGGTCATTTATGTTATTAGGGTAATAAGCAGAATAGATTTAACATGACACAAACACTAGATTTGAGTAAGCTTCTGGGAAACCTCTGCAAATTCATAAAGTTAATGGATTAACCTCACAATTCTCCAATGGAAAATAAAGTTTAATGGTTTTATAGACTCAATCCACATTTCAAGAATTTCACCTAACTCCACACTACTTGACTCCTGTTAAGTGCTGAACTTAAACAAATAAAAACTTATTTTCCCACATGGTTCATAGAGCTATATTGACACGGTTTCCTCCTCTGTGAAAGATGAATAGAACATTATTCATCAGGTATCCAGGGTAAAGAGGCTGGAAATTATAACATAAGAACGGCAATAAAAGTGCCAGTAAATATATGTGACAAGGAAAACAATGTGAGGACACAGAAAATGTATATGACACTTAGCAGACCAAAACCAGGATTGGGGGTTTTGACGTGTAATATCTGGTTAAGGCCTGCTGCACAGGAGAAAAAAAAAAAAGCTTGGATTTCTCCTTCGAAACTGTTAAAATTCTGCATGAACAGAAGCCTTTTGCACAGCTGTGCTAGGCTACAGAAATCAAGGTTGTGGATGTAGTCTCAAAAGAGCTGTTACCTGCTTCACAGTCAAAGCTCCTACAAGCTCATGTCAGCCCAAGGGTGGCGATGTTTACCCTGCTGCAAGACGCCTCCAAGACTTTTGTGCAGCAGTATTTTGTTTAGGAGATTAGAGCACTAGTAGTGAGAAAAGTTTTCTTAGGAGATAGGAGGCTTTTAGCAGGCTTTGGTAACATCCTAGACTTTAATTATTACTGGGAAAAACAACCTGTGAAATTCCAGGAAGCGAAGATTACTGTATGTGCTAGCAAAGGCATGATTTGTGGTAAGAATTAGCTCTGAGGCGATTCTGATTTTGAAGAGAAATTCTGATTTTGACATTCTGGTTTGGTAGTAATGAAACAAGTCTGTGGATTTTAGCTACTCGGCTGCAGCACAAAAGCATTTTCCAGCCAATCAGTGCACAGGACACACTTTTGTGGGTTTCTAATCTTGTTCTTTTTTTGCCTTGTTCTGACTTTGCTAAACAACGCACATTGTATTAGCAGAGCAATGCATATGGATGTTTCCTAGTATTACAGTGAAAAGGGAATACTGATCTCCTTGCTCCCATTATATGTTAGCATTATCTCCCTTCAATGGATTACTTGGAGTTTATAGGCATGCCCCAGAGTGATTTGTAATCACCATCTTTAGCTTCTCTGTCCTTGCAAAGAAAATACTAAATAGTTCACTTGCATGTCTTTGTCATGCACTGAAATGACATTAAATGTAATGATGAGGGGCCATATTCTGCTACTCCTTGTATAAAAATTCCTGGGAATGACTGGAAATCATAGTCTTAATTTGTATGTGTAGCAAAACAGAACACAGTCTGCGAACAATCAGAAAATGTCTGAAAACTTACTGGGAGACCTTCCACTCTCTTAAGCAGTAGTTTCAAGACAAGACATTCCTCATTCACCTCCTTACTATGGCTCTGAAAATTATGGCACATTTGGGTGTTAAGACCCTCATTTCCTTTGTCAGCTTAGGTGAAGGAGGCATCTACTGGTGTGTGGGAAGACATTATAGCTAAATGAGCCATATTCAGCTGAAAAACGAAACCTCTGGAACCCTGTACGAAAAGGCCACACTAGTGGCAAGGGCTTTATTTGGCTTCACACAGGGAAGATGGTATTTGCTTTTGTTTTTGGACTTTCATACACCATGCTTTTCCCTAAAAGCAAGAGTCTTTAATAAAAGTTGTAAGGCTGTCTTTCTGTTTTTCTTGTCTTGCTGGGGCTGGTTATTGCTTATCCCTCATTTTGTGTTTGTGGGCTCTTCATTGCAGTGCCTGATTACAGATCCTGTTAGATGATAATTAGCAGTTTTGAGTCACATTTTTCTATCTCAGTCCAGACCTCTCACTTGCTTAATCCTTCACTTTATGTATTTTCTTGCAGAAAAGAGAGCCACCAAGATCTGGGATTCATGGTACAAAGCATTAACTTAAAGACTGAAAGGGATGCTTTAATAAACTGCCACGGTCATGCTACATAGCAGAAATCAGGATGTGCTGCTGAAAGGTTTGCTTTAATGTCTAGACTATAGATGTTTTTGCTGGATAGCACTTGTTCAGATATTGATTGTGGGGAGAAAAGTCTCTCTTTTCCAAGTCAGCTTTTATGTGGGAAGCAGACAATGTGCGAGCATCCTGGATATTTGAAAATATAAAGTCCTGATAAGATAATAGACTTCCACTTCTATTAATGTTGCTATTGAAAGCCAGAAAACAGAAAGTGGCTATGAGTATAAGAAATGCTTCAGTTAATGTAAGGGGAGAGCTGAGAAACAGTAGCATTATCCACTTTATTCTAGGGAATTTATGGTGAGAGCTGAATGCAGTATGTGACAGATTTCAAGACATAAGTCACTCAATGCACACTAATGCCTCTACCAGAGAAATGCATATGACACAGTTTTATGACTGAATTTCCATATGCAGGTATAAACAACATTGCCAGTGGAAGGTTCTTCTTGGTGGTTACCAGACTATGGTGTTCTTTGCACTTCCCTACTCCAGAGAATGCTGTGAAGCTCTTAGCACTGAAGTTTAGTCGTGATCCTTCAGGCTCATACATATGTCATTCTTGTGCTGTATTAATTTCACACAATTTAAGGAAGATTTTGAAATAAGCAGTTTCTTTATTTTCATCCTTCTCTGTCTGCAGCATATTTTTAAAGCCTTGTTAGATATTCAACAACATGTATATATATATATATATATATATATGTGTAAGAT